>BLKR01005418.1:0-15537 GCA_011170035.1 Teleogryllus occipitalis
GGCAGTGAGGGATGTTTGAGTCGAATTTAGCTACTGATTCGAGGAGAATTGCAGCTGCTGCCTGCTCTTATCCGGCAGTTTCCTCTGTTTTTTCCGACAAATACGAGAAAAATCCGCCAATTATTTGCGCAGCATTACACAACTACCTCTATACTACTTATACATGTCTATACGCCGTATATACGTATGTATACGAGATAGTAAAAATGCCGAAACAATACCTTAACAAATGGACTACGGACAGCGGATCATTTCTGCCTCAATTATTGTCTCCTCTCTCTCTCTCTCTCACACACACACACACACACACACACACACACACCACACACACACACACCACACACACACCACACACACACACACACACACACACACCAAACACACACCACACACACACACCACACACACACACACACCACACACACACACCACACACACACCACACACACCACACACACACCACACACACAATCACACCAATCACACACAATCACACACACACACGCACTGACATGCCCAACTCTACCACACATGACGGGAGACCAGATTGGAGCATAGTTCATGGCGCGGTTGTAGTGTTACCGCGCTTGGAAAGATATCTGGAAGTGAAACACTGTAAGCCGAAGTGTTGTGGATGGACGGCGGATCAACCGTTTAAACGAGGGAAGAATTCTACCACCTCCCAAGGAGTAAAATGCACAACACTGACAGTACTAATAATAGTTAGCGCGCCCGGAATCACCAAACAATCTCTCAATGGCAATTTACTGTATTCGATACAAGAATACAAAAAAAAATGAATATTTTTTCAAGATTGTTTGACTAACTCAGTAGGAAGATCATAATCTACAACAAAATAAAATACGGATTAAAGTTTTATTTAGCGTCTTATGAACATTGCCATGAAAACCTTTTTTTTTTAAATCTTGCAGTTTAAAACTCCCAGCTATTCGCTGTGGCTTCAGCTTTCCTTGTTATGTATATTCTGCTTTCCCCTTTCTAAGATTCAAAGGTTAACTTATCTAGTGTTGCTCCAAAATGGCACAGACTTTCTCGTACTCGTAAGTCCCTTAATACGTTTAGTCTGTGTTAGCTTTTGTATTTTTCCCTATCCTCTTCCCAGCTACTACCTATTGGCGTCTATATCACATTTTTACTTTCTCATGCGTACTTCGTGACAAGAGAAAATGTAATCGTGGGCCGGCGAATTTTTGAGAGAAAAACTCATTGCCAGGTCCTGGTAACGAAAAAGTGGGTAAATCGTGTTTGTATTCGAGAATATACGAAAATACTTCTGACACGTTGTGTAATCAGAAACAAGAATCTGTTCTAAAAATGAGCTCTTTAAAAGAGATAATTTAAAATTGTTTGAAAAATAAGAACTTTCTTCCGTAAATTGTGCTAAAAAATTAAGCACTTTACATGAAAACATTTTCTCAAAAACCGTCTCAAATATTTTCTTAACTTTTTTTCACAAAAAGAACAGTAAAACCTTAAGAGAATGGCGCAGATGTAATTTTTGTCAAAGTCTCATAATTTTGAAAAATTTCAAAGTTTAATTTTAAGTGGTGGCGATAACTTACTTTTCTCTGTTTCGTTTATTAATATAATTTTGGTATACTTGACAACCCTTGTAATTTACTGGCTGGTTTCATGAACTCAGCATGCTTGTACCCGGCTGTGATTTATCCATTCGACATTCATTTGTTAAATACCCAATGCCGCATTTTACGCAACTACGCGTGTCTTTACCGTAGTTTGACCGTATTTTTGGCACCGATGGCATTGAACTGGTGTTTTCTTTTTATATTATGGTTAAATTTGATTCTTGCATTCAAAAGTTCGTCAATTTTGTAAATTTCTTTGTTGTTTTTGTGTGGTTCTAACTCCATAATGTGGAGGTGGAAAAAGGGGTGGTTTAAAATATTCTAGGATACCCGATATCGCACTTTCTGTATGTTACGAACAAGAAGGCCCTGAGATTTACGTTCATCTTTGACTTCTTCTTTGTTCACAGACAGTGAATATAACGAAGTACTACACGGAATACTCTGTTTTATTTTGTTTGATATTTGTGGTATTCCATATCTTTTTCATCCAGTACTTTAGTTATTTTTCTGTAGTCTTCAGTACTGTGTATGGTTTTATTTTTACTTGGTCTCTATGCATTTGATTTGTGAATTCCTTTAAATACATGTGTTAGTTTAGAAATTTTATTAACTTCGGTATATTCATAACATTTGCACAAATATTGATAATATACTGATACTTGTCGCATTTTGCGTTTACTTTTCATAGCGTCAAGTTCAGGTAGCTATATTTTGTTCATTAAGTCCCAAATAATCCAAGCAGTCATTTCAAATTCAATAAAACTCTACAATTCCGTTGCTAATAATATAATTTGAAATGATTTTCTACAAACGATTAAAAGGAGATATGAACATGCCCCTGGCCGAAGGAACTAAAGTAAATGACTGACTACAATAAAAAAATATTTCAAAGAGCATTATATTAAGCGTCCAATGCCCCCAAAAGGGCTTGGGGACGCGTTAGGAAGGCGCAACAAATTTAAAAAGAAACTTATTCATTCTAAGAATGGTTATTATTAGTTGAAATGGTAGTGTATGGTTTTTGCTTTCCAGAGACACGGGAGCATTTGAAGAACATAATAAATTAAAGAATTTGTGAATGTTATGACTATTATAGTGTAGCGGGTTCCTAGTTGAAACGACTGATTCTTTTATATGCTCGGAGAATTTGTGCGATCTCAGAAGATGACCTTCTTGGCATTTACGTATTTAGGGAACTATTGTACTCGTAAGAACTTAAGTTTCCATGCTTTTGACTCGATAAGCAATGACCTCAATCGACTTACATTCTGAAGGTAGTTTCAAATAGCATTGTGGTGACAGGGTCAGATGGAAAAAGAGTGTACGTTGCGTTTGCAAAACGACTTGAAGGGCAGATTTGTGAGGTAACTGCGAAAAGATTGACTCTCAAACAAATGTGACTTGTCATGACGAACTAATTTCTTATAAACAATTACATACTCATATCTCGATAATGAAAGGAGATACCGCCGATCGGATTGTGGAATTTTGCATTTCGTTTAAAGACAGTTTAGAGAAAATAAAAAAATTGCAATATTTGCAAATTTATAAACAATGTTCAATTTTTGCAATTCTGAAGTCGGAAGAGTTCCCTGATGTCCCAGAACCGAAAACTACGAATTAACAATTTTGCAACAAATAAACATTTTATAAACAATTTCGAAACGTGTGCTGTACGGACCGGGAGGGTCCTCAATTTGTCTCCGAGTTGAATATTGCAAAATAACAATTTTGACAAGAGATGCTAAATTATTACTAAATACCTAGTTTAATTGTTGCAAAAATGTTAAATTTAGTAAAACCGGATACTTAAATACTATTTTTTCGCCAAAACTTCCCACCCCCAAACATTTTCCCGATTCTGGAGCCGCCTTCGCACATTTCATTTCTTCGACCCGGATTCGTAATATTCGTTCATATACTTCAGTTGTTTTGCATTAAAATTAATTCAATTGATTTTTCGCAAGTAAATCTAGATCATGTGAAAAATGTGATTAAACATTTTTCAAATCCACTAATTCTATTGCATGTGCTAAATATATTTATGTCGTAATGTATAATATTATCTTTATTGATGTATTTCATGTAGGCCATCGAATGGCTCGCACTAGGACGTAATGTGATCATTCCCGCCCCTTGTGCCTTCTGCGCCAATACTCTCAACCCTTAGGATAAATACACCTATCATACGGAACGTTGATTCTAGATATGCTGATTGGGCGAAATCCGGCCTATCAGCTTCTCAGTCGTTGGCAGTTGGTTGAGATTGTTCTTTTGTAATAGTTAACTATGAAAGAAGCAGATGGCGTTGTTCTCCTTACAGTGCTGCCAGAATGTGCAGAAGTACTGGGACTTCAGAAATTGGCTTTGCCCATTTTACGTGACGACGGCGGTACTACAAATTACTGGCTGAGATTCCCGCCGTAAGAAAGTAAAATATGCAATTACGTACTTTTTATTATACAAATTCAGTTGTTTTCTAAAGTGTATGTAGATAATTTCATTATTGGGAATTGTATTATTCTACCTCAATGTTTAATATTTAAATTTCACACTAATTAATAGTATTCGCAGATTACTTTTACAACATAATTTGAAAACGTTGTGCAGATTTTGCTGGTGGTTCCTTTAGTGTCCTTTGTGTGAAGTATTTCTGTGCTTCAGGAACGAAAAGCTATTAGTTAAATGAAATCATTCTGAATGCGGAAAAGTAGTCATCTGTAAAATGGTCTTAGCAGTTGATTCGTCTGGAAACATGAAGTAATTAATTTCTTCGTGGTTTCAGCCGGGGTCTTGCGGTAATTCATATTCAATGGATGTATGATGGAGGTAATCAGACCAGAATGTATAAGAATTACACAAAATAACAAAATTAGAAATAACAAAATTACTAGAAATCCTTCAAAGACTTGCCTCAACGAACAAACAGATGTAAAAAGTAGCATACTCATGAATTTATTTACTTCCTGTTCCCTCCCCACTTCAGACTAACTACAGACAAAATGGCTGTTTAATTCTGGTACCTTAATCTGTGTAAATTTGACCGCGTTATCTGAGTAAGTATTATCTTTATTGAAATTAATAATTAATTTCTAAAAGACATTGTATTAATTTTACGTGCTAAATGTTTCAGATATGTTGCACATTATAAGGCGTTACTTATAGTACTGAAGATGGAAGAAGTTTCCCGAAACTAGTTTGATTATGTTTTCTAGTGCATTATGTGTTAAATACACCATTTTGTCCTATCTTGTGGTCTGATTACCTCCATCATACATCCATTGAAGTAATTAATTGTATTAGTTTTCTGGCCTTAATAAACATACTCTAAAATATTTTTAACTGTTTATTTCTATTTATTTATTTATTTATTTATTTACTTATTATGGTTAGAAAACCAAAACAATGAAATAAACAAGATAACAGACGTAAATATATCCCTTAAATACTTAACCAATCAATTAAGATTTACGCTGGCACCACCACGACCGAATATCACAAAAACAAATATGCCACTATTAGAAAACATTATTGCGAATTAATTAAGAAAATATTATTTGAATTACTGTTCAAACTTTTCAAACCTTCCCTTCAATCTTCAAGGCCTTGCCTCCGTAATCATCTTCTTATCGTTGAAATTCGAATATTTACTTTACGATATACAGCTTTTCTCTTCATACAATTGATAAATGTCTGATCACTTCCCTTTGTGCAGCGTTGGTCTGCGTGCCTGCTCTTTGTGATGTTCACAGTCAATAGTACCATTCCATTCTTCGTCGACGTTATCGCCAATCTTGTATGGCCATGCTCCGTATTTTATTCAAATCCACGTTTTCTAATTTAAGTAAAAAAATTGTCAAATACAACTTTAAAAAATACTTCCGTTGTCCTCGCAGATTGTTTTGGAGCTGTGTGACCGGATTCTAAACATTTCGTAGCGCCACAAATTAATTTTGCTCTAGAAATTCACACATTATGACACTCCTGCCTATCCACCACACTATCTCTAATCTCTTCCCACCTCATTTTGCATCTCCCCCCCCTCCCCGGGGATGACACATATCGCTCTCCACTTGTCTCATAAATCTGAATTCCTATTGGACAGCCCTATTTGTTTACCAGAAATACATTGTCCTTTTATAAAACTCGTATATTCATAAATTCCCTGCTATCTCGAAATGTAGTACAACAAACACTGGTTAAATGTTACGTAATTTATTTCAGTTGTTTATAATTTTTTACAATTAGAATTGTTTATTTGGATTCAATCGTTTAAAATATCGTTCACTTCTATGACTCCACTTTGATGTTTGTTTTTTATTCATGATTTTTCTTTTTTGCGTGAAAATATTTCTAATTTTATTTAAAATTAAAATGGGTCATCATCAAATACTTATTTAGTATTTGAATTTAAAGGACTAAAATGTCCATTAAAAGTTATTTCGAATGGCAATAATTAACAAACCACAATAAGGTCAGATTGTAAAGGAAGTGTATATTAATCTTGAAAAGCAGTGCTTTCTTTGCATACGGACAACACTGGAGCCTGCTCCAGAGACTCAAGGAGTCATGATAATTTTTTTTGTGTTTCAGTGAAAAAAGCTTTAAATAGAGCTTACTAAAAAGTACTCAACAACACGGTTTTTGAATGTTTTTTCTTGTATATTTATTTGTGTTAATTTTCGTGTTTCTTATTATTTATTCATATCGTAAAAACATTGTACGGAAATAACATTTTTATTAAAATAATATAATGCAATTGAGAGTCAGTGATCATCAGTTTAGGTATAGTTAAGTAATTTTTAATTTTTTTAGTTAATGCAAAGTTCAGTTCTCAGTTCTCAAATGAATTGTAAGAGTTGAGAACTATAATTTTCTCATCATTAGTCATAACTTGTGGCCATTACCTGTATGTAAATGAAAGCAAGTAAATTTAAAAGAAGATCATGAGATCTGGTAGTCCTCTCAGATTTTGACTAGTGATATGCGATGATCCGCGATGCAGCCTGCAGACTTAAAAATTCTGTCCCTGTAAATAGTGTTAAATTTATTCATATAAATAGTAGTGGGGGGAGGAAGGCAGTGTATATCTGATTCTGATTCTTTGATTCTGCGATTTTCACTTAGAAAAAGACTATGCAATGCAATGCAATATTTATGTCCATTTTGGAAGTTCCAACTATTGAAAGTGATTTTTTTAACACGTTCCATTTCGATGTTCATTAGCTTGTCCTCCCAAGTTCTTACCCTCTTAAATATTTATCCATTAATATATCAAGAAGAATATCATGAAGTGACTTTCTACAAAGGATGTTTCTGATCGGTTTTCTTCTTTTAATGGTATTGCATTTATTCTTTGATTAAATTGATTTTGAGATTCTCTTCATAAATTTGTTGACTCATGAAATTTTGAAAAAGAATGTAGGGTAGTGGAGAGAACGATATTTTATACACCTTTACATTTCCTTGTCTAATTATATGGAGTTAATATATTATATATTGTTGTTAACTTGATCTTCACTTTCAGTGAAGTTATTTATGTAATGAATGTTAAGCCAAAAAAGGGGGAATGCTTTAAATATAGTACATATGCGACTGTATTACTTCAATCTGATATATAAAATCTAGTATGCACATATATGTATTATAATGCAAAAGCGCATGAACCATTCTCTAAAACGAATTACATGTGTGAGTACTCAATCTGATATATAAAATCTAGTATGCACATATATGTATTATAATGCAAAAGCGCATGAACCATTCTCTAAAACGAATTACATGTGTGAGTACTCAAGTTTGATTATGACTGTATTACTTCAAACTGATATATAAAATCTAGTATGCACATATATGTATTATAATGCAAAAGCGCATGAACCATTCTCTAAAACGAATTCCATGTGTGAGTGCTCAAGTTTGGATGATTTTTCTTTCCTTGCGATTACACTGAGGAGGATGAGTCATGCAAGAGCCAGCTGCGGTCTGCGATGCGGCGGCGGCGGCGGCGTCTAGCCTCGATCGATGGCCGGGGTTCGCTCCCAGAGCATGTATTTATAGAGGAAGCCGCCGGCCCCGCCCTGTGGCACGAAGGCGGAGGCGGCAATGTGACGGGCGGGCGACTGTCACATTGGAAGGAGAAGGGACGAGGCCGGTGCGAGGCAATCGGTCATTGGGAAAAAGTTACATTAGACGCTGTGAGTGGGGGTAGATTGCATGGCATTTTAACACATAGAAAGAGAAGGCTTGAGGGTGGAGAGAGCAGTACATGATGGCGTAGAGGCAGAAAATGGTGTGGTGGGGATAAAGGCGAAATCGTTAGTGTGTACTTGGCTGTCCGGGAGACGCCGCGTTCAAGACACAAATGCTGAATGCGTTAAGCCCTGAGGAAGGTCGCGTAATGGCGGCCGAAACATCGGCAGCTATGCCTTGGACGCGGCGTCTCCCGAACAGCCAAGTACATACCGACTCCGGCCGTGGAAGCCTACCCTCTCACAAAGACGAAATAGGTTCTCGTGGGATAGTAACCAGTCGTGACGATACACTGACTGCTTATGGGAGGAGAACTGTTCACTGAGCTTAAAATTCCTACTGTGAATTATGCTATGAAAGCAATTTTACGTTTCTTTTTCGTGCTTTTGGGGTAGAATTCAATTAGTGCTTTGCACTACTTATTGATAGAAATAGCTTTCTCTCTCCGAGTTCAAATTTCTGACGAGTGAATATCGACTTTTCCAAAATATTGAATCGCGCGTGTATCTGCGCTGAGCCGTCATCGAAGTGTCGCTCCGCACTGGAGGAAGACGCGCCGACACGTTGGAGAGGAGGGAACGAGGAAGTGTTCCTACGTGTTAATTTCCGAGAAATGTTATCTCTGACCGGTAGAGCCTAGGTTCGAGTCCCGACGATGGCAGGATTTTTGACATTAGCTAGCCAGGTAGGTCGAGTTCTGTCGCTATCTGGAGGAGAATTCTAACCGTCTGTCACTGAAATCAGTAGTTTTCCGTGGTGTCTCTGATCAAATGCCTGGACCTGGCAAATGCCAGAACAGTAAGAAACGGGCCACAGACCGCGCGCGATCTATTTTTCCCCTTCCTTGCGTCCTATCTTCACTTCTTACTTACACACACTTACACTTACATGCACTACTCTATCACACATGCCGGGAGACCGGTCGGGAGCTTAGAGCTTGTCCCGACTAGGGTGATGGCTTGCTGGTGGAAGATTCCTGGTTGGAGAAAACCACGCAAGCCGACGGGTAGGACGGCGCCAGATCTCACCATCCAGCTAGAGCAGATCACAGTTACCTCCCACGATAAAACATGCACTACACTTACAGGAGTAATGACCTACGTAGTTGACGCGCTCGAAATCACTATTCAATCAACCAACGAACAAGGAATGTAATAATAGCGTAGCTTTCTTTGTTTAAAGTAGTGTATTTTCATGGGGGAGATATGAGTGAGAAAGTATTTCGTGTTTCTGGGCGTGTCAGCTACGTTGGTCGTAAGTCTCGTGAGCATGGTGCATGTCCCATATACCCCGGGAGGTGGCGGTGTTGCTCCATTGAAACAAGAGAACCGGCTCCGAGCTACCCGACTTCATCTGAGGTTTTCCTCTTCAGGTACCACACAGAGAGATATCTCCAGAGCCGTTACGACAGGATTTCGGCTTTCGCTCTCCAATTCACACTATCTCTGTGGTAACTGCAGCCCCTTAAGTATCGCTGCCGACGTCCTACCTCGACTCGCTATGAGACACTTGGTTCCAGTGGCTGCTTCCTAGGACTGGCCTGCCCCTACAGGCGGCCTCACACATTCGTTCTTCGGTGAACAGCGAGCAACCGCTCGCCGAATCCCGAGTAGTGTGGATGAGTTGCTTGATATTTGCCGAGTGACGAACATTCGGTGTTCGCCCTACCCACCGTGTGTCGGTATTTTGGACACATCAAAGGGAGCGAACATTCGCCGAACACTTCAGCTGCTTGGGATAGGGGAGCCCTAGCTCGCTGCTTGGCGAATGCCGCATGTGTGAAGCAGTCTTCAGGCGAGCACTATCCTGCCCACGCGCGCGGCAGTTTTAAGTCTCCCAAATTTACATTTCATTCACTTTCAATAAATACACTAGCACAGGTAGCATGTTCTACAAAATAAGGTCATTAGGACGCTGATGGAAGTATCATTAGAGGACAAAATGAAATATTGAGCAACACGAAAATCAAAATTTCGTAGTATTAGAATAATTTGTTTGAACGCTCTATATATTTCATCCTCAAATTTGTTAAACTAGCTCATGCATTACAAGATACAACGTTTTTGCATTAAGGTTTAATACAATGCAGTTAATGAGTATGTCCTGAAAAATCCAAAAAGTTGTCGCTGAACCCTCACAACTCTTCCTTTCTTTCTAATTTAAAGCGCCGTCAGAACACACACGTGGTGTAAAAGATGTTGATTCTGGAGAATACTTTCGTTATATCTCAATGCTGTGTAATAGTATGTAATGTAATAGTATGTGACTATAGCATACTGTGCCAGTACGTTTTTGCTTTCTCGCCTTCTACAAATGGAATGTAGAGAAAGTATTGTATTGTAGGCACATTGCAAGACGTGAAGGAATATTTCTATTTATTACTTTGTGACCGTGTAACGATGGTAATTGTTTATTGCTAATTGGCAAGTGCTTGGGAGTGACGGTCTGGCAAAAATTGCAGCAGAACAGCAAATAGAATTATCTATTGTATTTAATTTCTCAGAATTTTAGCAGCGTCCCATTTTGAAGCTTACCAGACTTGCATAAAACACTTCAGAGAATACAACTGTGTTCTTTCAAATTTTAAATTGCCTGCTTAAGGAAGAAATTTAAAAAATAAAAATAACTCAAAAATGCTTTTAAAAAAACTTCCTCGTCCATATCTGTCGAGCCAATTCTACTACTGATTTGATTCCTATACTTTTAATTCTATCGATACTACTTTTCTAATCGAAATCGATTTTACTGTTCTAATCGAAAAATGTATTTTCACTTCTTTAGGAAAGATAAGTGAGGAAGCACCGTTCCGTGCAACTGTAATTCGTTATTTCCTATTACATCGGAAATGAGATTATATTGAGTACGGGAGGTTTTTACATCACCAAACTAAAACATCTCAAAAAAATAGTATAAAGAGCAAAGGTCATTAAATACAACATCAGGAAAATTAATATTTTGAAAAAATGTTAAAAGTCGTAACACGTGTAAGCAAACATGATACTTTTTTTAAATGTATTTTTGATTGTTTTTTCGTTTTGTTTCAGGTAAGTAATGCGAAACTCCTGGTGATACTGGGATAATAGAACACAAGCTGCCGCAAAAGTGAGTGTACAATATTACCGGAAAAATGCAGGAAAAGATGAAGTAAGAGAAAACACTATTACTGCATAATATATTTTTATAATCTAAATAGTACTTGAATTTCACATGTCAAAACTAAAAGTGCTATAATATTATTTACTTTACCAAAGACTGACGGACGAACAGCCTAACAGACAAACGAACTGCCTTAGGAGAGTTTTCAAATTTGTACAAATCCAAGTAACCAACCTTACAGATGATTTACATTGCTATTTTCTTTTGCATGAATGTAAATGAAGTGTAAATGAATTAAAGAATCAAAGTTAACAAATTTTACCCGCCAAAAATTCCGCCTAGTATGCTCTGAAACCTAATTGTGATATTGAGGATGTGGTAGACACATCCCCCCTCCAAATCCTTGGGGCAGACGACTGCCAAAGTATCGCTAAAAGTGAAAAGGACGCCAAAGGTATTTCTCGTGGTTGCTAAATTGCCACAAAAAAAACAAAAAAAATATATAAAAAAACAACACAGGTCCTCCCACACACGGGTTGCGAGATAAAAAATAAAGATCCTCTATTTATTTAGAATTAGTGTGGGTGAGGGTGGGGGTGGGTCTGATCTGTGGACCGGTATTGATCAGAGTCGAGCTCGATGTGAGCTCGATTTGAGCAAAGCTGAGCTTTTATGTTGGTAAATACGATATCCAGTATATCGGGTAACTTGATTGGGTCACGAAGATAGTAGGTAGGGCCTAGGGGAGAATAGTGTCCACGTAATTGGCCTTCTCTTCCCGAAACCCCTGACTCACGAAACTGCGGCCGATATTTGAAAACGTGTTAGGCTTATGTTACCTTTTTTACGCATACGCAACCTACAGTGTGTAATTGCAGCGTATATTCTAAGTATTTTAATTCTCTAATGCCATTCGTTTCCATAGCAACAATGAAAATCAAAATTACTTGAGCAATGGAATCTATCAACATCGCACTCTGCAAAGAGAGAGTTGTAGCACATAATATTTACAGAACGTATCAATTAACACAATGTTTACTTTACTTGCATGCGATATGTATGTTCGGGAAATTGTTTGATCGAAAAACGTCTTTTTTTTTGTATTTTAAAAGTTGTTTAGTTCTGTTACAGTAGAATGGAAATGAGAATCTTAGAATACCATAGTAAAATTTTTAATACCATAGTAAAATTTACCATAGTAAAACCTGGTTTTAGATCGAATTTTAATTGAACTGTTTGGAGCCGTTGTTGAAAATCTTATTTGCGAATTTTGAGTTCATTTCATTCAAGAAACTTAATTAGAAATCATTTGAAACACATGTATTAACAAATGCAATTTTGTATAAAGAAACGCCCGTGATGTAAATATTACTGACGTGAGATATTTTATATACATGCATATTTTAAAAAAATGGATGCATCAAAATTGTGATTATGATATGTTAATCGATGCATTTAGCAGTCCTAATAAAATTTTTAAATAAGAATTTAGGGCCGTTTTTTAAGAATATATTTATTTAATATTTTTAATACTCCCTGCATTTCACTCAAAATTACGCTAAAAACATTAAAATTTAAAAAATATACTTTGGATTAATTAAAAAACTTACTGTAAAGAATAATTTCAATAAAAAAAACTCTGCGTCTTCAATATTCTAGTTGCTTTACCGCCCTCGTGAGCGACCTCGTCAGCTAACTTTCACAAAAGTCTCTTTTCGCGTCTTGTAAGATAATTGGCAAAAGTAGATGTCGAACATGTCAGTAATTTGTACATTTATTTTGTTAAAAAGCAGAGTAATACGATCCATTTTGTGCTTTGGTTCCTATTTTTTCTTTGAAAACTCTGTTTAGTGGAACAATATAGAGGTAAATGTAGCAAAATATTTTAAGAAACGTATGTGCATTTTGAGTTAAATTGAATCTTTACTTTAGGATAAGTGCCCACCCTTGTATTTGCCTCCTTGTTACATTTGCCATGTCTGTTAGTTTCCAATGTTTTTTTTTTTTTTCACTTTACAATGGCCCATCTGACGAAGAACAGAACAAAAGTATTGTAGTTATTAAGAATATCTGCGAGAGCGAATACCTTTTATTATTTATTTCATATTCGTGTTGACTGCATTCATTGTTCGCATTGTAATAAGACGTTAAGTTTGAACACAACTGTAAGTTCTCTTTGACAACATTAAGTTTGAAGGCGACTTTAATGGGTCGCCTTCAAACTTAACAGGCGTTTTAATAGTACCTTCCCATTAATTCGCCTATACTCGTATTTCCACTTTCTTTCATCTTGGTTAAAAGCATTACAATAAATGCCAGACTGCCGATCTGCAGACCGGCCGTGAGGAAGATCACAACCAGAGGGTCGAAACATCGCCCTCACAGCCCTCGAGCCAAGACCTTTTGCAAGTCTGGCCGCCAAAGCCCACTTCACTTGACCCTGGAATTACTTCGATCGGCTCGAAATTTTCAGAGTATTTTGTGTAATTTTCTATAAAGCATTACGACTGCTTGACCTGAAGTATTTCTTCATGTCAAGTATTGAGTAACTAAATCAAATTAGTCGTTATCTCAATTCTGAACAGTGTTGTATCATGAAATTTGAAGGACCACTAGAGCCGAGTTTGATGTTGTCTGTAGTGATTGTGAAGCCACTTGATATGTAATAGTGAAGAAGGTAACATGGTGTAATGATTTTAACTACGTGGGTTGAAGATGAGGTTTTGGAGACGTGTGAAGGTTGACATATGGATTTAATAGCTACAGGCAACACGTCTGTGTTCTGGAGATTATAAATTAATCTTCGACATTGATACTCTTCTTGCCTCCCATATCTTAAATTCTTTATGAGCGCCTTCCGTAGCTATTAGAGTCTAATAACTGTCTAATAATTAGACAGTTCAAGAGTGGCTTGACCCTGTGGAGGGGCAGCGAGCCCCTCACTTTCCTTCTCAAATACCACGACTACCAGGGGAGAGGGAGACCGGCGCACCGCTGCCCGGAGCCCAAATCCCTCCGGCATGCCAGGGGCCCGGGGTCAAGGGAGCGCCCACGGGAGCGTCGTGTTCTCAGTCCTGAAGGCCAATCACAGAGAAGATGGTTTCAGGCCCTGCTGCCCTTCAGTATCCTATTGATGTGCGAGGAAGGGGGAGCGTATACCGACAGCATCCCGCGGTCACTTTTTCCTAAGCCGTTTACCTACTTCCCCAAAAGACGTAGCCCGATTCTGTCCCGTTCTGTTTTCCTACTTGGTGTAAGGATTGTTTTCTAAGTTTACCGTGGTCTACTTTGTATTATATTCATCGATTATAATTGATCTATTTCTCTTTTCAAGAAACTTGTGCATGTCCTTTTAGCGCACTGCCAATGTTGAAAACCACCGCTTGAAAAGTTTGTTGAAACAAAACATTAAATCACCTGTCACGAGAATCTTCTTACGTTACTAACTTACACACGCCATTCCAAAGATTCTGGCATATTTACCTTTGTTCCAGATTTTCTCTGGACTGGGGCGAGAACATGTATATATGCTGTTTATGAATGCAAATTTGTACTCTTTCCGAAATATCGGAAGAAGGAATTGGGATGCAGTCGGGCTATGCCTTTTTAGGTAACGAAAAATGGGATTAGCTGGGAATCGACGGTGAGGGAAAACTGATTGCGGGATGCAGTCGGGCGGTTCCCACGCCAGGGAGTGATATACACAATATTACGCACGTTTTTTTTACGCCAGACGGAATTTTGTACTAAATGTTCACATTTACGGTGGGCCTTATTGATACTTTTATTTTACGTCAAAAAACAGTTAAAAACTGCGTATGACGTGCTATGGGGAAAAGTGAATTGTGTGCACATTTTCAAAATTCTGTGATCCCTACACTAAGTCATATACTACATAAATTTTGAATTTTTGAAAGGGAGAAAAAAAAAGAAAAAAAAACTCCCATGTAATAAAATCTATTTTCCAGGATAAACAAGCAATAAATTTTGAATTTTGAAAGGGAGAAAAAAAAGAGAAAAAAAACTCCCATGTAAAAAATCTATTTTCAAGGGTAAATAAGCAATAAATTTTGAATTTTGAAAGGGAGAAAAAAAACAATAAAAAAACTCCCATGTAATAAAATCTATTTTAAAGATAAATAAGCAATAAATTTTGGCTCTTATTACTTCCTGCCGCGACAACATGGAAACGATAATTTGAATAATTGTATTTCCCACTGAATTCTAGAAGACGTGCACAGAAAATGAAGTTACATTTATGTCCAGAAGCAAAACAAGGGCCATCTCAGCATTTGCTCAATGGATCAAGGAAACTGGACGAAAAACCTGATCGAGATGGGGGTCATTGACCCGGAAGCTGTAGTACAATAGTTGTTACAGGTTGTTTATACTCATTTATACAGTCAAAATGGTAAATAATGCATTATGTATCATTGTTAAAAATAATGTTACTTTTCTTGTGATGCTCAGTATAGTCTCTAATTGTATAGAAACAGTTATGCAGCAGAAACGATTTCACTTGGGATTTAAACTTTTCTATTGAATTTAATCGTTTAATGTCATCCGGCAAAGTGTTGTA
>BLKR01005418.1:15637-81375 GCA_011170035.1 Teleogryllus occipitalis
ACACTCGACCCGCTCATCCTTGTCCTTCTCTGCCCCGACCCGCTCCTCCCTGCCCTGACGCGCTCCACCCTCTCAGCCTCTCCCCGCTCCTCTCCGCCCCACCCCGCTTCATCCGTCCTGACCCACTCCACCCAGCTTCTGCTTGTTCCCCATTCCGCCACTCCTCCTCCACCGGCATGTCTCGCTTCGACCACCCCCACTTGAAGCCGCCCCGCCACTCCCCACTCCGCCCCGCATCGTACTCCGCGAAAGGGGATACTTTTATGGCTCGGTCGAATTAGCACACCTTCAACCCTTAGCGGGTGACGGATGCGTTAATGCTCGAGATGGTGCTCGCGCTTATTTAAAATGGAAGCGCTGCACTGGGGGCCCTCGCGCGAATCGCTCTTTGAAGGCGTCGCCACTGCGCCGCGACGCGCCCTGGGCACGCCGGCGCTCCCGGTCTATTCATAGCGCACCCCCGCTGCAGCTGCCCTCGCCCCCACGTCTCTCGCCTTTCTCCTTCTTGCTTTGGATGTATTTTTTTTCACTTTCTAGTACCGTTCTGTCCCCTTCAACGTATCATTCTCTTCATTTGGGCTTCGAACGTCAATGGAGACCGAGTGTACCACTTGTTCAGGCAGCTTCTTCAATAACACTCCAAACTTTTTCTACGTTTTATTTCGTACAGATCGTGTCCTCTTACGTCCGCACTCGTTACGTCTTCTGGTCTGTTCTATTGTGTACTTTCCATTCAGTATTTTTTCTTCGCGTAAAATAATGAATATTCTAGTGTTTTGTTTCAATAATATCATTCAATAGCTGTCCTTAATACAAACAATCCAGTTCCATGTTGCTATTCTAAAAAAAGCAAATTCAGAACATTGCGTTTTACAACAGGTCGCCATACTCGTTAAGCTGGCTCCACATTCGGCATTCGCTCAATCCCGAGCAGCTGATGTGCTCTGCGAAAGTTCGCTTCCTTTCATGTGTGCAAAAAGGCGACCCGTGGTGGGTACGGCAAGCGCCGAACGTTCGTCGCTCGATATAGCAAGCAACCCATCCACAATTCTCGGAATTCGGCGAGTAGTCGCTCGCTACTCGCCGCCTGACGATTAACTGGACCCGCCATTAAGCCGGCTCCACACGTTCGGCATTCGCCGAGCAGCGAGCTACAGCTGATGTGTTCGGCGAATGTTTAGTTCGTTTGATGTGTGACCGACACACGGTGCGTAGGGCGAGCACCGCATGTTCGTCACTCGGCAAAAGTAAGCAATTCATCCGCACTACTTGGATTTCGACGAACGGATGGTCGTTACTCGCCGAATAGCGAATGTGTTTGTTCGTTAGGTCCTTATTGTACGTGGGGAGACTTGGGCCATCAGGCACACTTTTTCGTGTGACCACACAAATTTCGGCACGCTCCTTTCGCCATTCAGCGGAGAAAGGAGATTTCATCTGGTGCGGAGAAACAGGTGATTTGAATTTAGCTCAGAGGTTCCTTTTAGGCCTGAGGATCTTTCACATGCAGTAAATCTACTACATGGGTCAGCCGGCTTTTCTTCATCTCCGAAGGAAGGCGTACGAAGGATTTTTTCGCTCTTCAAAATCCACGGCTTCGATCGGGTTTGAAGCCGCAAACTTGGATACAACAGCCCGATACGCTAACCGCTAAAAGTCTTCCAGGCCGGGAATCGAACCCCGGTCTCCCGCGCGACAGGCGCGGATATAGACCACAATACTACCGAGGATGTGTGTAAAGTGAGGTGCCGCCATTACGCTAAGCGAGGCTGTAGAATACTCCTCTTCCCAGAGAGTTGAGCGTGGCGCCGACGCGGCGGAGTGCTGGCGGAGCGGTAAATAAACGGTCTCCCTCGCGCACCACCTGTTCCCGGCAGGGGGGGGGGCGGGGCGGGGGAGCACGCATGAGAGCGGCCACGCCCGCCGTCGCGATGGGACGCAGGCCGAGGCGCAGGCAGACGAGCGAGCATTCGAAAGGGACGCAGCCAGACTACTACCTCTTTTTCCCCGACGCCTTTGAGAAAGAAAGGCGCTCTGTGGAAGCGGAGCCTCGCCTCCCGCTGCCTGGACGCGTTTCCTCATCTCCGGGCTTCTTTTTTGTACAGCCCGACGAAATGGCGAGATTTCGTGTTTTTTTTTCTTCTTAACCCGCATGACGAACAGGGTTTATTATCAAACAAATAACACGAGACTAGGAGGGTAATTAAGAAGGTAGATGTATAGCCAAAACCAGCACGTTTAGTTCGTGAACAGGATTCTTTATAGAAGGAAATACTCTTGACGTGCGCTGCGCCTAAATAATTATTTTTCATAGGCTGAGGTTTAATGACGCAGGTTACTACTAGTGTCTCTTTATCCACAGGAGGCTTTGAAAGCAACTTTAACTCTCTGAGATGTACATTTATTATGCCAGACTTTAATTTTATATTACGCTGTTCAAAGTTCTGCAAGTTGACGCCAAGGACAGGAAATTTTCCTTTGATCCTAAATTTTCCTTTGACATGAAATTATTGCTCACAGTCGTGATACTTTGTGTTCTACCGGGAAACCATATTTTGCCGTCTATCAAGGTCAAAGGTCTTTCTTCTGTGTTAGGAATTATATTTTCAAAATTACGGGAAATGAATGAAGAAAATAAAATATTGTATATAAGTGGAGATTAAACAAACAAATCTCAGTCCCCTGTATCAACAATCACAAAAGTAATTCAAGATGAAAGTTAAGTGTATTGGGGGAAACATACCTTAACACATTAAACTCCACGAGAGTATGACATGAGGTCTAGTTTGAAAAGTTCCACTTTCAATATCCATACTTTCTGTATTACATATTTTGTAACTTTTACGTGCAATTATCGATTATGGGAATATTATAACATGGACGGAAATTGAATAAACTGCACAAAGGAATGTATTTGCTCTGTAATCTCTTCATGCAGATAGTATGTAGTATCAGTTTAGTATGTAATACTGTATATTATAGACTATATACCGTATCTCTGGGCAAAAAAGTAAGTGCTGTACAATACTGCGAATCATTTTTCACCTCCAATCCACGCATTTTCTCCCAAGGAAGTTGAAAATCGATGAAACCTGAAAGCTCGACAACGAATCGAAAGTTCCTGAGAATAGCGAGACGGAGTTAGCAGATGTAGGGCACCTCCTGTCGGCGCGTGCATGCCATTGGTGGATCGTTGTGTATGCAACCCATGAATTATGCAAGAAGCGCGCCAGGAGTAGCTCAGCAAGTTGAAAATAGATAGGAGAAGGAGAAACGGCAATGCATTTACCTGTAGTGTGAGAAGATGACTGAGCAAATCGTCGTTCTATCAGCTTACACAATACTGCAGAAATTAAAAGCAAGTAGATACAAGAGAAAATTAAGATCTTAAAATCAGGATAATGCCATTATTCTGTTAAGTCCTTCAGGATTCGAATAAGAATATGTTAAAAACCTATTGTGACTAAAACGACGTACCGTCACAGGCAGCGTCAGATCAAAACTCATTAGCTCCAAGGCAAAATATAATGGTAACTATACTGCGATTTTTACAATGCTGCCTGTGGCATTTCATCAGCTGTTACGGTGCCATCCATTCGGGACATTACACGTTCCTTCAGGGACGTCACTATGGTGGCGTTCAACCTTCCGATTGGATAATACCGCAACACCTGATTTCCTTCACAGACAGCAATGTACAAACCGCAGTATACTTGGCTGTTCCGTAGTAAAATAGTATAAGGTTTGAAGTGTTCGTAGCAGAGGATGCAACATTTTCTCAAATGATAATTATATTTTCTTCGTTATTTAAAAGAAGTTAATGTTCTTATCCTGAACGTCTTTGGTGTTCACTTAAATTAAATAGGCGTCAATTGCTGAGTTAATATATTTTGATCTGCTGCCCCATAACAATTTCTCCATCTCTATTTACATCATGTTCTTTCAAATACATTTTCGTTTTGTGATTTTCTAATGATAAATATTGCAGGTAAATTTATAGTACTATATCAATTGACCTAGAAAATATCAATTTTCAAAAATACTAAAACATTCTTTTTGAGAAAGCAATAAGTACGATGCCACAAAATCACTGTATTATTGACGTACGTCATTGAAAAGCAATACATTTTTAACACTAGATAAACAATAAGTTTTTGGAGTGGCCTGGAGATATGTATACTATACACGTATATTCAAAAATGTCCACGAAGCTTTCTTCGTGAATTACTCATAAGGACACATTTGTGGGTTATTTTGGGCCGTCTTTGAGAAACCAGTTCTCTACATCACTATATCGCCAGCTCAGGTATCACTGCGAATTCAGATATCCGCGAATTGGACACCCCAAAAATACTCGCGCCCTACCTCTATAAGAGTGTGTCACCTTTATCTCGACATTACCGAACGATAATGCATTAATTTAAAATTTTTGAATCGAGTATGTATCTGAATTATGATATCTACAAGTTAGATAAGAGCGCATAAAATTATCTTTTCTCACATCTGTAAACTTCCCATGACGTATTGGATGTCTAAATCTAACACCAAGGAAGACTAAGTAGAGGAGACATGTCATTTTTTTATTTTTTTTTAAAAAATTGTTGCGTCTACACCTTGACGCAACGCGTCTCCAAGCCCCTTAAGGGGCGTTGAGCGCTTTGCACTGGGGAGTAATCCTTCATCAATGTGCTTTACTTTTAATATTTGTCAAGTCTCGTCACGTCGCAGTCAGTCAGTGCCTTTTATCCCTTCGGCCAGGGGCTCGACGCCGTTAGATCCCGGGGTTCCTGACCGGTCACCCAACCACGAATCCGCGAGTCTCGAATGCGCTTAACCTTCGTGACTTCACGGAGCGTAGTAAACGTATTCGGCTAGCGCCGCCGGCAAGTAAGTATTATTTCAGTAAGTATTCGTCCCTTCTGACTGCAGCGTTCATTGCAGCAAGCGGTTATCATTTTACATATACATACATACATCTCCATGTGCACTCAGGACGTGACGTTGCCCATCGCGCTCTGCAATGATATTAATTTGTATGACAATGCGACCGCGTGACTGCGTTGTTGCCAGAGGGCGTTAATTTGCCGCGTGAATCACCGCAGCGGACGAGTGGCGCTGCTTGACCTCCTTCGCCGCTCGGCGCCTTTCCTCTCCTCGCCCCGCCCCGCCCCGCCCCGCCCCGCCACACCGCTCCGCACCGGCTGGTTTTTCGCCCGGTGCACTCGGCGCTGCAACCCGTATGGAAATCAGACCCGACTCGCTGACATGTGTACGACGCAATATGAAAACCTTGGCCTTCTCAACATCGACCGCTTCCTTTGGCTTTGTAAAACCGTATGGCAGGTTAAACGACCAGTTTTAACTTCCATATCCATAATATTTTTATTCCTGATTCTCTTCTGGCTTTCAACCGAGGTATTCATGTTGAAAATCAAATAAACGGCGTGAAGTTAGATCGAGAATCAGCAGGTGTGGGTTAGAGCTGACAGCTTTCTGTAAACCTGTTCTGGTTGGCTTGTATGAAAACCATTTCACAGGGCACCTACCCCGCGAGGCCATGACGTCATCTTTCAGAGCTTCCTGAAGCCACTGACCCCTCAAGGTCACTGTAACAGCAATATCAACGAAGTTGGAAACGGGAAATGATCGGCGATAAGCGAGCAGCTGTACAGTCTGGATGAGAGGCAAGCAAACAGCGAATAAAACCAACTGCTTGGGTGAACGGCGGCGCGGTGTCGGTCGGGGCCCTGGGTTCGAGCCCTCGTCCGCGGTGCTTGCCTCCGCCGGCTGCCTCGCGACGCGCTGCATGCCGCCGCAGTCACGTGACCCTCCAGTAAAAGTTGTTCCCCGGCGCGGCACGGCGCGGCGCGCCGCCGACCCCGCCGCCGCCGCCGCCGCCGGTGGCTGAGGGCGCGCGGGGCGGAGCGGGGGAGGGGGTCGGCGGCCGGAGGGAGGGGGAGCGAGCGGGCGGCAACAGCGAGCGGCGCGCAGTCAGGCTCGACTTCCAGCAGTAGGCGGGCGGTGCGGCGGCGTTTCCGCGCCGGCGAACGAGTTTCGAGCGGTTTCATCGGCGAAGAGGTGACAGCGGAGCCGTCGGCTTCCTGCAGCGCAGGCGGCGGTGTGTGCCTCCAGCCCGGAGAGGACGCCTGGCCCTCGGCGACTGCAGCGCCGCGGCGGCGTGGGCGGCCACTGCCTTGAGCGTTGCGTTGCCGCGTGTCTGCCATGCTCTGCGCCAGCCTGCGGCGCGTGTTCGGCCGGTGCCTGTCTGTGTGGTGGTGTTTTGTGTTTCGCGTCGATCTCGTGGACACGCGATTCGTCTAGTGTTTTTCGGTGGTTCGTGCTGGTGTTACGTGTGTGTGGAGCATGCGCTGAGTACCTTCGTGAGTGTGGTGTGTGGTGAGTGCGCGTGTTTGGTGTGTGGTGAAGCCGTGCGCAGAGGAGGGATTATACAGCGCGTGGCCGTGCGTGTGCCGCCGGGGTGGTGCCCCCTGCAGCATCAACATGGAGTCTTTCTACATCGGTGAGTAAGCGAGACAAAGAGGCGCGGCGTGGCGCGGGCGGGACGGCCTGGCCGGCTGGGCCGTGGCCGGGGGCTCGAGTTGCGCTGGTGCCCGTGGGCAGCGCTTTCTCAATTCGGGTTCGCATGGGCTGGGCGCTGCGCCTTCCGTGACTGGCGCCGGACCCCCCTCCCCCCCCCTCTGGCAGACGCCGTCTGCCCGCCCGAGGTATTCAAACAGCTGCTGCGGAATTCCCACCACGTTGCTGGAAAAGTGCAGCGTTCTTTAGCGGTATGAAAATGCTGCAAGTGGAACGACAATTTGCTTAGTTATTTTGTTGTAGGTACTGGGTAGTCAGCGAAGTAGTGACATAAAAATGGAACTGGCATTGAATTGTCCTATTAGTAAATGTAATTCGAAACTATTATAAATTCGATATTGTGAAAATGTGTTTTTTCATTACAAAAGAGAAAGTTTCCTGTGTAGCGTTTTCCATTGGTATATGGCACACCCAAGGGCGGGAGTGGGCAGCTCATGGGGCTTCAGTCCCCCCTCCCCCACCTCACCTACAAGCCAATGATACATGTTAAAAATATAGCTTTACTAATTTTCTCTACTACCGAAAGTCATTAAATATATATCACTGTTTACGTTATAAATATAAACTGTAACATGACAAACATGAAAACATTTTATGTTGGGGATAAATAAAAAAAAGGTTTATAAGAATATACAAAGTCGACTGGACACTACCTGCTTCTCCAGAGAAAAATTTTGGGTGGGCCTCTGTTATTAAAATAAAATTTCATCTGTTTGTTGATTACGCGACCATCAGCGTGGTAATTATCTTTCTAAAATTTGAAAGAAACGATTGTCATAAATAAAGGCGAGATGTTTTGTGGATTGGCGAGCAGGGAAAAGTCGGGTAGGATGTATGGATTATGTAACAGGATTCAGAATGTTAGAAGGCCACGAATATTCAGTATTATTAATCCCAATATTTTATGATATTTGCGTAATCCAATATTCGTGCATAAACGGAATTGTTGCGTCACACGTCATTCGGATACGAAAAATTCCACTGACGTTACAAAAGCTGCTTATATAAAAAGGGAGTATATTTTTCTTTTGTTTATGTGAAGCCGGTGGGAAAACATTTTCGCTACCGATGAAGATGTAGAAGTACGTTAATTATTTGTGCCTGTGTATCTGATTGTGAAAAAGTATGATATTAAAATTTGCTTTGTATCCCCAAAACAGTTTTCCGAATTACGGTTCGATTTAATGTGCTTGTAAAGGAAGTCGCGGAAGCCATAACTTCCTTCGATATCCACATATCTTACTTCTTTATATTTTTTACATCCGCACTACTAATTTCTTCAAATAAATTTCGATTTAATAACCCTAAACATAAATGTTCGCACATTGTTATAGTTCGTCGGGGGATTATTTGTAGTATTTTGGAAAGCTCATTTGAAGCCTTTACAAACAGGTTATTTATCCACCAAGGGCATTACAGGGGTTCCAATGGTCCAACGGTGACCAAACGCCAGAGGGCTGGTCATTAGAACCAGTTAACGCCCGTGGTATGCAATATTTTATTATTTCTTAAATTTCAATGATTTAGATTTACTTGATAATTATCTAAATGTTAACTTGACTCGGTTGGTCTTTTCATATTTCCCTCCATAAGAGAACGTGTAGCATCATTCAACTGTTTTCGTATTTCCCTCATAACCACGATCGTCTCGAATCAGGTAAGTTCCGCAGCGTATATCAAACTCTTTCATCGTGGTCAATAACAAGCAATAACGTATCAGTAAAAAACAAAATGAATTTGTGTTTACTTTGTAAGTGAGCGTGGTAATTCATGAATGGTGTTGGATATCGCGCTCGGTGCTCGTGTTGAGGACGGGGGGGGGGGGGGCAGCGCGACCTCGTGCGGGCCCCCTCCCGCGTGCGCTCACGTGGGCGCGACGATGCCGCCCGCGCCGCCCCCGCCGCCCGCCCGCGCGTTGCGTCACCGGCGATACGGACGCGCCGCGCCGCTCCTCGCCGCCTCGATAAGCCCTGGGGCGCTCCGCTCGGTGCTCGCAGCCGTTTCCATTTCCCTCGCCCGCCCTCTCTCCCACCCTTCCTGCCGGCGAATCGCCGTCCGCGCCCCGTTGCATCCCCGACTGGATGATAGAATTAGGATGCAATATCGGTGTCAATGTTTTTAAAACATCGAAGTTTCTATAAAAATTTCAATGTTTTTTTAAAACTTCAATATTTGTACAAAAATATCGATGTTTATTAAAACTTCGATGTTTCTATAAAATATCGATGTTTTTTTAAAAACTTCGATGTTTCTATAAAATATCGATGTTTTTTAAAAACTTCGATGTTTCTATAAAATATCGATGTTTTTTAAAAAATTTCGATGTTCCTATAAAATATCGATGTTTAGGGATTTTTTTTTACGTTTCAATATTTGGTTCGTTAATGACAAATGCTCATAATCGCAGATTTGTACAGCTTAAAACAAAATAGTATCTGAGGGTACCATTGTGTTTGTGTTCGAGCCAAACGAACGGGATTGGCATTATTTCGTGCAGACTACTATCCGTTGCCCGAAATTATTTTAATGTCCTGGTATTTTTCGCATATTTCGCACTTGAAGAACATCACCGTTGTAAACTTCCGCACTTCCGCACCGTTGTAAACTTTGTTTGAAAATACATTTGAATTGTAAATTAATGTGCATGGCAACTGTTAAATTATATTTTCTTTCCCATAAATTTGAGGTTAGAGATTTTAAAATCGCTTTAGTGTTGTTTTCTATATGCAAAAAATATCGTTGGTTTTGGGCGATGTATTTTGAACATCGATGTTTCGCAACATCGATGTTTCATTCGATGTCGCAGCTTTAACCAATATAGGGATGTGACATCCATGTCGATGTTTTTATACAATCGTTGTATTTAACATCAGGTTTTTGAAACGGATGTTTTTTTTAACATCTATGTATATTTAATAGTCGACGTTGTTTATATTTTTAAATTAAAGAAAATTCATCATAACTTGTGTAATCATTTTCAGATATTCATAAATTGAAAATTCTTTACACCAATGGAATCGTGGGTAGAAAAAAAAAAAAACGTTTTCGACAATACAGACACCTCTAAATTTTTTGAATTATGAAATCAGATAATCCATGTTTTGTTAATTGTGATAATTTTTAATTTTTTGTCAGATAAATTTCAATTAAAAATTAATAAACCTTACCAGTATGTAATTCCCCCTTCCCGCCGCGTAAACTTCAATGGTTACGAATCAAGTTTTAAAAACGTGTATTAAATGTGTTCAATGAATTGTTACCTCCACCGAGATTCCAACCCGGGTCTCCTGGTTTACGCCCAGTTGCTCTTACCACTAAGGTCGTCTCGGCAGGTTAGCGGTTAGAGCAACTGGGCGTAAACCAGGAGACCTGGGTTCGAGTTTCGGTCGGGGTGACAATTCTTAGAAAAAATTTAATGATTAAGATAAAACTTTGTTAGTAATAGTCACAACTTGCTTCTCTTTACTTCGCCGGAACATATTTCCGCGCGTAAACGCGTCCAAAAAGGTGACAAGGTGGTGAAAAGTTATGTAAAAACATGTATGTTTAATAATGTCGATGGTTTTGGGTCGCTGTTTCATTAACTTCGATTTTGAATTTTAAGTATCGGAAAAATCGATGGTTTCTTGGCAATGGCGCATCTGTAATTCCGAACGGAATATTGTGTGGAATAGTAAATGTTCACTTCTGTAATAATTGAAGGGCTGAGAGCAATAGTAGTCTAAACCCCCAAATAAGAAAAATGGATAAGTAAGTAGGTAAGGAGATAAACTATATTTGTACATGGTTTGATCAGTTTTCCTCTATAAAGATAAGAATGAAGTTACTATTTTTTCTCTTCACAACCGTTTCCAACAAGAATTATTTAACTTTAACTTGTTTTTTCTCCGATTTCTTAAACAGGTGGATTAGTGATAACTAGGGAACAGATTTTCATGTAATTACTAGTAGTTTATGCAATTAGTTTATAATGTTAAGCTTTATTGCATAAGTACATGTTTTGAAAACGAGCGACGTTACGAGCGAGTTTTCAAATTTGTACGAATGCAATAAAGCAACATTATAAACGAGTTGCATAAGCTACTTTTTTGTTTAACAGCATTTTAAATTTACAAGAGAATCAAACTTAATTTCGCGAAACAACTTTCTTCTGACGTCTCGGGTGCTTGACATCCAACGCCCTCTGGAAATCAAATTCAAGATGGCATTGTTGACATCCGTGCGAGAAAACGGTAATCGGCTGTTCCGTCATCTTCTACCTCCCCACGATTCTCTCGCTACTATTGGCTGAATGTGTGATGATGTCATGTCGCGTTTAATAATGGCGATGACGTCATGTAGCGTGCGATAAAATACTGGATTATGCACGATTCGGGGTATCGAAAAGGGTCGTTTATAATGATGGTATACAAAAAATGTTTTTACAGGAAGTAGATACCTGCATTCAATAATATTTGAGTTTACAAGACATTCTGAATGAATTGGAACTATTTTTATTTTACATATATTTACATATTGTGGTATAATTACATATTTTTACATCTTTACTTACTACTACATATTTCGTTGTATTTTAGTATAGTTATGTCGAAACGGAACATTTTAGATGCGCTTTTGCATTATATGTTACGGAATCATCTTTCTTAAAAATAAAAATTAATACTGCTGGGCTTGTGACCACCATATCTTCGCCATAATGTCATCCTGCCCCGCTTACTGCGTACTCGGAGTCACGAATGAACGGATTTATGTGAACAAAAGTAATTTCAACCACGATTTTGCTCTTTTCCAAACAGCACGTTCGTTACTCGATCGAAAACTAACAAATTTGTTTACAGAAAATTGTCTAACGCGTTGTTCAATTGGGAAGGGGGGTGCAACCCCCCTTCCCCGCGATTCATCGTTGACTACACTGTACTACTATTCATTGGAACACTGGCTTTTCAAAACATTGTATTATATACTATGAATGTATTTTGTATTTCAAATAAAATACTTCTGTGTGGTGAAATCTAGTGTAGACTTACTTCTGTAGAGGTAGAATCTATTTTTAGCCACTCCGAATGCTTGAAAAGAACTGATTGGCGACGTTCTATGCTCGGAAAATGCTTGTGGAGAACAATTTTAAACACAATAATGAATTTTTATTTTACATATTTCTTATTTTTTCTTGCATATTTTGGGGAAAATAAGTACATATGTATGTACATATTTTGAATTTTTTATTACAATAAATTCCGTTCCCTAGTGATATTTTCAATTGTGAATTTTAGCAATTTGCGGAGAACATAGACCTGGAGAAAGCCTTTTAAGAAGTTGAGCTTGTAGGCGGTAAATTATTGTTAATTTCGTGAAAACATCGCACCAACCGATATTGGCATATAAAGTTAATAAATTGAATCATTCTTTAAGGTGTATGTATATCAATACTTCTTGCTCCTTAACCTATGTAATCTATTTTTCATACATACATTATAAACAGGGGTGTTTTCATACTCCAAGTTTAAAAGCAGAAAAAAAATGTGTTGATGACCATTATATATGCTTTAATTACCCGTAGAAGGTACTTGCAGTCAAACCTTTCTAAATTATAAGCTTCTAGGATTTTAATTTTAATTTTTAGTAAATATGTATTCTTTGCAAAGAAATCCGCTGCACACATTACTTCGTGTTCTCTCTTTTCCTATCTTGGCTTCTCGAACAAATTAGATATCTATCCTGAGATCTCTACAAATTGATTTTATGAGTTACGTTTTGCTGTTAGTATGAAGAAATGAAAATTAAAAGTCGGGAATCGAAGAATCTTACGACGTGATGTAGACTCAACCCCACATCAATAACGTTTAAATAGAAGCCGATTATGGAACAGATTAGTTGCATTTAAATTTATAAAGATAGGAGGAATGAAAAACACATTACGAAGCAAGAGCAATGTCAATACGAGATAAAGATATACTTTTTTAAGAAATCAACAGGTGTTTTATTTTTTGCATTCCGCTTAGTTATCAGGGGGTTAAGTATCGGATCAATATTATTATCCACTGAAGTGTTATGAATTGAGTTGAATTATAATCCACTGTGTGGAACATTTTAATGGAAAGAAGCGCTCAGCACACGTTTGCGTTTGTCTGGAACAATTAGGCCCAAACACCAAATAAAGGAAAAGCAAATGAGATTCGAAAAGTCGGTGCTTTGCGAGTGGGCGGTGCCGCGGCGCGGCGCGGCCTGACTTCATTACGTAAATGGATTCGTGACGTCACGGCGCGCCCCGTCTTCGCCTTGAGGTCGCGCGGCGCGCTGCTACGGCCCGCGCTCGGGTCTCTTCCTCGGGCGCCGATGGCACTGAGTCATCGCGGAGGCGAGTACTCTTTCGCGTCCGCTGCGAGAGGAAACTGTCAAGTTACAGGAGAAACTCTGATAGGAACTTTCCAGGTTTACGGAGGACTCGCGAACCGAATATGGAGGTGTAGAAGCAGCCTTTGGATTAGGTGTAGACAAGAAAGTATTAATATCACTTGCAGATGTTTTGGACTATTTTACGAATTATGAGTGTTTCGTAATATTAGCTCGCGCCGGAAGCGGAGGTATGTTTACGGAGGATTCGCAAGGGTTAGAAGTAGCCTTTGGATTACGTGTAGACAAGAAAGTATTACTATCGCTTCCAGAATGAAGTTTTGGACTATTTTACGAATTATGAGCGTTTGGTAATATTAGCTCGTGGTGTTTCCTTACGTACAATACTGTTTCCTTACAGCGAACCACAAATGTAAAAATTATAAATTTGTCGTGTTGATTTAATTTTCTCGTGTAGCGAATTTTCTCGGTGTCAATTTGAATTGATTGTTTCTGTCGTGTCTGAAAATTGTTGTTTCAAACTAGTCAAATAATTATAATTTGCAAATTTCATCTAAGATAACTAAAAACTAGATCTGGGTTGTCCGGGTGACATCGCGGTCCTCTTCAGGGCTGTACGATATCAACTAAAAACTACCCGACTACTTTGCTGGGATCAGCGAATTGAATTTAAATCTCTTTTCAAAAGTGGTAGTGTTGTATCTAGATTTACTGAGCAATGGGAAATTATTATATTTGTTTATTGCGATTTGAGTTTCAATATGAACACATTTAATATTTTTAAGAACTTGTTTTTTTTAATTATGTTCAAATTTGATCCCTCTTTCAGGAGATACATTTCGAAAACACGTGAGCCTTCATTACCCTTTTCCGAGTAGATTGTTCATAACTATTATGATTCTTGAGATCTACGTTTCAAGTAGACCCTATTTTCTGTGTTGTTTCGTTTTGTTATGTGTGAGTGTGTGGTGAATTGATGTGTGCATGTTTTTTACTTGTTAAGCAAGCTAGTAGTGATACAAAATGGCACAAACTTTTTCGGAAAGTTAGTTTCTTTTCTCTTGAATTGGGCCTAAATTTTTAATTTCGCCCCATTCTCTTCTCTGCTGCTGCTGTCTATCGGCTAAAAGACCTACCAGGTCCTCTTGCTGTTCCAGTAGCTCCTCTGAGGACATTGCCATTGAAGTGTACCTTCGCGTTCCCCGAATATCGCCTGGGTGGAGAACAAATTTCATTTGAAGAAAAAATCTTTATCTTCAGTAATGTTCTACTAGGGGGTTCAAAAAATGTCGAACTTTGGCATTTTTCGGATTTTTTTTGTTAGCATTAGTCCAATGTTATCTTCATACGTTCCTGCAAGTCTATTCTGAAATGAAATTGAAAGAAAAAATATTAAACCATTTTTGAGAAAATTTTGAAAATGCCCCAGGAACTTCATCTGAACCCCATAAATGTAAAGAATTCTTTTCAAAATCGCGGGGCTTCAAGTCGGGACAGATCTATAGATCTTCCCCTATAGGGGAAGATTCGTTTTCGCAAAAAAACCTACTAAAATCTTAGGTGCTAGTGTTGTTTACTACGCCTTAGAGAAAGTAATTTTCCACAAGAAGAAGAAAGAGAAATCCTCTTTTACGAAATCAGGGAGCCACAAAACTTTTTTTTTCTGTCAAGAAAATGGCACTTTCTGCCTCAACATTACATAACTTTCTCCATACAACGTCTCATCATCGCGAATATTTTGTTACAAATCTGAGTATTGAACATTATATATCTCAGGTATGATTAAAGTATGACGGAGTCGTCGGGGAAGGAGTTCCTCAGACATCGACACATTTGTTTATAGAATGAAATTTCACGGTATCAAATGATTGTCAACTATCCTAAATGCAATATTTTGTCTTAATGCTGTATTTCAATGTACGATGTGAATAAAATTCAATGAGCTTATTGACAGCTGAGTGATGCATGTAAGGCGTAGGCAAATAGCTGCAAAAAAACTTAAAGCACTGGGAAATTCGGGTGTGTATCGACTGCATCCGGCTGTCAAATTTTCCTAAGCCTCCCCAAAAACGCCAAGTAAGAGTATCCCGTTCTGCTTTCTTTCCTAGTATTAGGATTGATTTCTAAGTTTCTCATATTTATCTTAAGTAATCCCTAAGTGTTCACTAGGGATTGGATTTGCAGGTGCGAGGAAAAAAGGAAAATATTTATTTTTATGTGCTTAAACACTTTCGTCGGTTTAACACAATTTTTCAGTTTTTATTTATTACCCGTATGAAAACCTGTAACCGAGATCGAGAAAAGTCTCGAAGTGAAACGTGACGTCATCCTCTTAATCGCTCTGCACATTTCGTCTGTGCAATCTGAGGAAGTTCGGGAGCTACTCATGATATGAGTAGAGACCGGATTTTTATGTAATTACATATTTTTTCCTTTTTACTTCCCGTTCTCAAAATTGAAATCTTGGCGAATCGTCGCCATCCTAACACACTATCAAATTTTTTCGTTACATATTTTTACCTATTTTGTTATTTTCACCAAATATTTTTTAATCTATCAATTTTCCTTACATTTTTTATGAAAAAGGTATTTTTAAAAAATCAGAACTTTTTTCCTACATAAATACTAAGTGCTGTCGAGTGGAGGTGCGCTACGTTAAGACGCTGTCGGATGATTGTACAGTCCCGCGCGCCTGCCTCAGCTCAGTGATGTGATGGGGAAGTACGCGACTGAGATCATTTTCACCTTTAGGTGTGAAAAGTATTATGGACGTCGCGCTTCGTGACCTTTAACCTTAATTTTCGAAAACCTTTGGCGATCGCCGACGTGTAACAATATGAAGAGATTGCGTGAAGGAGCAGTGATGGTTTGCTAGTTGTAGGTATTGCCAGTTAGTACGCGGGCTTCCATTGCGTCTAGTTTGGCTGCTATACTATGGTCATGTATAGCGATAGATAAACTGACGGGAATATAGTTACTGACGGGAATATTTTAAAGTTCAAAACGTGCAACAACTATACTCTCAAAATGAATTTTTAAACTTTTTCTGATTTATTTTTAAAATTTGTTTAGGAAATTTTTGAAAAATGTAATTTCGAATTAGGTTAATGTGTTTTATAATTTGTGTATATTAATATTACATATTATACCTGATTTTACACATTTATTACATATTCTTAATGTTTTCATTACATATTTTCTGTCTGGAAAAGAATTCTAGCGATCGGCTGCTCTGACCGCTAGTTTTCCTTGGTTCTCCGATAAAATACCAGGCGAATGACGGAGCAGTATCCTAGCAAACGGGCCACGGACAGCGCGCGATCTTTCCTTTCCATTCGTTGTCCTATCCTAGCCCTTACTTACATTTACTTGCATTACACTACCACACACGCCGGAAGACTAGTCGGGCTTCAAGCATCCAGGCTGGGGCGATGCCCTGCTGGTGCGAGATACAGATTTGGAGGAAAACGGTAGGTCGGCGCCGGATCTCGCCATCCAGCAGGGAAAGATAACCGCCACCTCCAGAGCAAAAAACATTCACTACACGTACGGGACTAATGACCATTGCAGTTGACGCACCTGCAATCACTAGTAATCAATTAATCAGGGGATTAACTGGGAAACAAGGCTGAGGGAAAACTGACCGCGAGATGCAGCCCGGCGATTCCCGAGAAATTCTTGGACAACCCGACCCGAATTGGAGTTAATCTGTCATTAGCCAGCGCAGTGAGGCCCCGCCCCTTCGAGATGTTCTGCGACTCGTGGCGCTGCCGCTTCCACTTCCGAATTAAGATAAATTTGGTGGTCGGCGCCCGCAGCTTGAAACTAATTAGGTTGCTCATTGGAAATATCGCGCCAACGCACATCCGGATTTACTTCGAGTTACTGCTGGCAGTTCCCCTTGGAAGAGAATCTGCAGCCAGGTTTATTCTCAATGTATCATCTCGGCTAGTCGGAAGAAAATTCTTTCTCTAGTCCGGAAAAATGTCTGTGGCAAGGAAGGCATTCATTTTTGGAAATAGTATACGAATGGAGCTAATTTTTCTCTTCTGTTTTCTGCAAGTTTGCAACTAATTTTAGACTGTTATGAAATATCGAGCTGTCGATGTATACACATCTTGTCCGAGGTAGTTCTAATCACAATTTTGCCACGGCCTCCGTGCGCAGATAAGCGAACAAAATAACTATTAAGTAATATTCTGCTATCCTACAGTCTATAGTATATACTTGTACAGTCTATACTTGATGTAACTAATAACAGTGAAGTGCGCTAAAAACAATAAATAGTTGCCTCAACAAATAGGTGAGTCAACAAATTGTTACCTCACTACGGGGCCATTAATAAAAGACGCTTCAGACGTTTAGAACAATACTGAAAGGAATTCAGTGAAACACAACTCTGAAACAAAGAAAATGGTCAGTCGCAAGCACATCCAAAACTTGCTAGTGCAACTCCATTTACGCCAACAACAACTTCAGCGGATGGAACAGCTTCACCAACAACTTATAAGTGTAGTTCATTCCACAACTGGAGCAGCAGCAGCAGCAGCAGCAGCAGCAGCAGCAGCAAAGTATGCAATGGCAGCCTTGACCAGAACATGGTCAACTTGAATCGTCACAGCCGTCAGTACAAGTTCCTCTCACGTGATTTACTTTCCAAGACCTTGTAAGTCAAAGTCAAAGCCAAAGTTAAAGTTCTACTGATAAATATCCAGCTAAAATTCGACATCAACAGACTTCCCACATTCTGATTTCATCTAGATGCGATCTACTGAATTGAAAAGATGACAATGAAGCAGAAACACCTTGAGTTAAAATCTCACGAATTAATTCGATGTGTAAAATCTTCATTACTAATTCAAGACAAGAAAAACTGTAATCAAATTACTTCACTACTCGTACAATAACAATGAAATCATAATCAAGTTCATGACTGTAGAAGACTTTGGAATATCAGGAAATTGGGAAAACTGTTCTATACATACCGGGATCCACCATTTAAAAAAATTTCAGCAATGTTAAAAGGCGTAACCGAAACGATTTCAGTAATCGAAACAAAAGTGTTTGTATGTAGTGTGAAAGTGTGTAGACACTGTAGAGTTTGTATGTACTGTGAAAGTGTGTAAACAAAAACAACCTTTTTGAAGACACGCTTGAATCCTAGAGACCTATTTTTAAATCACTTCAAATTCTTTCATTACCGTGCCTATAAATACATTAAAGAATTAAATTTGTAAAAACACTTCTAGAAGATAAAATTATCTATAAATGTAATACAATTCAGCATAATACTGGATATAATTGTACAACTCAGACTACCAACTACCACTGTCACCTGGAATCTAGATATTTAAATATTAAAAAAAACAATTAGTATAAAAAAGAAATTAATAAACAGAGTTATGACTTTTAACAATATAAATCATTTAATTGTACTTGTGGAGTGGTTTGGTAGATTTTCATTTTACCTGTTTTAGCTTTTGCCTTTTTCTGCCTGTTTCGTCATCATTTTATTTTTCCCTCCTGGCACCAATCTCTATGAAGCTGAAAAATAATTCCAAGGTTGGTTGGGGAGTATTTAGTCGGAATAAATGCCCTTTTTCATGTCTATTTTAGTTAAGATGAATGCACACTTACCTGTCTATTTTAGGTAAAATTAATTCTTGAACTCCGGGCTTCCGGACTGACGAGAAGTATGTTAATGACGCAAATCACCCAGGACTCAATGTATTGCTGTTCATCGACCCCATGCTGATCTTGCCCAGTCTTCAAATCGGTGGTGAATTATAGTAGGGCAGCGCCTGTCGATTCACTTTTTTACATTATATAATTCATACCAAATTTTCTTTTCTTTCGTAATATCCCCAACCTGGCCACGAAACCTGTTCTAGCGCCCGCGTGAACCACTACAAGCCTTCTTCCCTCTACAGGTCTCCTAACAGTTCTTTCTTTACTGTCTTGGCTCATACAGAAATACGTGGATCTTCCTGAGGAAAACATACCAAAAAATTCAGTTAATATAATTGACTAATGTCAAAAAATGATTTTATTTAAATTGTTGGCCTAAACTATTTTTAGTTAATTTCAAAAATATCATTCATGTATATCCCACCACATCTCATTCAGGAAAGACACGTGGTGATTTTGCTGTTTCACCAACCTTGTTTTCCTTGTAGCCTGATAGTGCCTGTTGATAATTACATAAACTTTTTTCCTACTAAGAGCTTACTTAACTCTTTGTCCATACAAAATCGATTTCCTTCATTATTCAAAAAAAAAAAAAGGCTACGCTCCTTGAAAAACATGTGTCATAATTGTCTCAGATAGGCTCCGAATTTCTTTTTCTGAAAGAACAGTCCCTGTAAAAACGGTTTTCTATTATATTTTCTTTCCTGGTAACTATACCACAAATACAAATGTATACGCTCATATATTAAACTTTACATTTGATGAATCTTGCAATTGCTTCTTTCTCAAAATGATCTATCTTATCTTTTACAGGTCTTTTTTTATCCTTTTTGGGATCACTACAGGTTTTCCAGTCCATAATTTTCCTGTACTGACTTTACAGTATTGAAAGAATAATTTATTCACCAGTGGCTTTAATATTAGGTCAGACTATATGAATTGAGTCACGTTCAATTACCGTATATACTTCAGTCCGCGATGTACAGTTTTTAACAAAGTTCTACAAAATATATGAACATTGTAATGAAAATAATCTCCTCCTCCTTATTGGTAAAATTTAAGATTTGTTAAATTTCATACACATCTATTCTCGAATGAATATGCTACTTCAAATATAAATTCATATTCCATTTTCGTCTCCTTTCCTCTTTCGTACTTCGCTTTCAGATTCCCAAAATGCAGTAATAATATGTATCTTCCCATACTATTAATTTTAACACCCTTACTTTGCATTGTTTCAAATGCCTGGTTCAAAAATTAAAAAAAGTAATGCGATGAGAATATTGCACCAAAATGCCAAAAATGAATTTAAAAAAATGTCAATATTTTCGCAAACGTCACACAATGGATGGATCAAGAATGCCCTTTCCGTCTAGTGTGGGGCGTATGTTGGTATAGAATGTAAAGAATGCCAATTCCAGCTGAAAGTTCACTACGGCGTGTATGTGCCAACGCAAGGGGAGTTTCATTCATGGTTGACTCGCAAACTGTACTCTTACTCACTGTAACGAAATAGTAGTTTATACAATTAGTTTATAATGTTAAGCTTTATTGCACGAGTACATATCTTGAAAACAAGCGACGTTAGGAGCGAGTTTTCGAATTTGCACGAATGCAATAAAGCAACACTATAAAAGAGTTACATACGATACTTTTTTTCCTATAAGAGCATTATAAATTTATAAGAGGATCGAAACCTAATTTTACGAAATAACTTTCTTGTGACGTCTCGGGTATTTGACATCTGCGCGAGAAAACGGTGGTCGCCTGTTCAGTTTACCGCTACCACCCGAAGGGTCTGTCGCTGCGATTGTCTGAACGTGTGATGACGCAGTCATTCCTGCCGTAAAATGTTAATACATAATCATTTGTGCCGTAAAATACCGGATTATAAACATTTCTTGCAACCGAAATGTTCGTTCATAATGCTGGTGTACAAATAAGCCTGTCAACCTATTTCTTTAGTTTGGCGGGGATTTACCTGCAGTTAGTATGATCCAAGGTCGCTGGGACCATTTGAGTCTGAAAACTTGTATATCAACATTTATAGGAATACTTTTAACGGTGGATGTTTTTCAGAATGGCTTGAGAGTTTTTAATGTTATTTTAGTTAATTTGCAATGAATAAATGAATTCGCGAAGTGAAACAATTTTAATGAAATGTTAAACGCTCCTGTGTTGAGCGTGGAGTTTATGTATAAATGTGTACTGTATAAAAGGTGCGCTGAAGATGCTAATTCTTCCGTTTTTAATAAAATGCGTGCGTTCGTGCTCCGCTCTATCCGTTGTGGCAGTGGACGGAGAATTTTACGGTTTTGGAGAGGGCGACCGCGGGCTGTTCTTGGAGCCCTCATAAGATTGATTAGTTGATTTTTTTTTTCGTTTCCGGGCGCGTCAACTGCTTTGGTCATTATTCCCGTTAGTGTAGTGTATGTTCTTTGCTCGAGAGATGGCGGTGATCTTCCCCCGCTGGATGGCGAGATCCGGCACCGACCTACCGGCTAGTGGGGTTTTCCCCTAACCAGGACTCTCCCACCAGCGGGGCACCGCCCCAGCCGGGACAAGCTCTAAGCTCCCGACCGGTCTCCCGGAATATGTGGTAGTGTAGTGCATGTTAGTGTAAGTGTGTGTGTAAGGGGAGAGGATAGGACAGGACAGGACTCAGGACTCGAACCTAGGACCTCCCGGTCAGAGGCGCTGCAGTGACATCAGTTGATGCACTGAGCTACCGCTCCCGGTAAGAGCCCTCATAAGGGAGCTGTGATTACGCTCTCACGCCTTTCATTATGCATCTTAATTTATTTGCACTCTCTGAAATGAGGTAGTACTTGACAGCTAGCCAGCCACTCGAGTTTTCGGGGTCTTTTTTTAAAAATTTATTTGCTTTCGGGTGTACAGCCTCTTTTACAATGGGTTTGAATACATTTGATGTAGAATTACAGAATTGAGTTTAATTTAAAAGTTATATTTTTCATTTAGATTATTTAGAAGAGTTGTGTGTGTGAGGGGCTTAGGGTAAAAACATCTGCAATAAATCAATGATTTCAACATCGTTATTTTTGTAGAAACATCGAGGTTTCGAAAACGTCGACATGGCATCCCCCCGTCCAGTTGTCCGGGGGACAGGGAGCGGTAGCTCAGTGCATCAACTGATGCCACTGCAGCGCCTCTGACCGGGAGGTCCTAGGTTTGAGTCCTGACGGCGGCAGGATTTTCGACACTAGCTTTTCAGCTAGGTCGAATTCAGTTGCTGTCTGGAGGAGAATTCTAACGGCCGGCTGCTCTGATCGGTAGTTTTCCGTGGTTTCTCCGATCAACACCAGGCGAATGCCGGAGCAGTACCCTAACAAACGGGCCACGGACTGCGCGATCTTTCCTTTCTCTTCCTTGTCCTATCCTCTCCCCTTACACACACACTACACTAATATGCACTACACAACCACATATTCCGGGAGACCGGTCGGGAGCAAAGAGCGTGTCCCGGCTGGGGCGGTGCCCCGCTGGTGGGAGAGTCCTGGTTAGGGGGAAACCCCACTAGCCGACGGTAGGTCGGCGCCGGATCCGCCGATTGTCGAGGGCGAACGCCGCGTGAACGGCCGAGGCCCGCGCCGGGGAACGGTCGCCGGCCTCTTGTTTGCCTGGAGTTTAAACACCGCCTGATTACCTATGATTGCTCGTTTATTTTGCCCCGAGTTTGAATAATACTCGTTTGCGAATCGGTCCGCCATTTACTGTTGTGTGTACACAACAGTGTACACACAGACGAAACATCGGTGCTGGCTGGACGTGAAATCCTTTCAGAGCTCAGTAGTTGAATGAAGCTTAAGGATGTGATTATGCACTCTTGTGTGCATGTGCCCATGCATGCTTGCTCGTGAATTGAATGTGCATGTGTGTATGTACCTGAATACACAGCTATTTCTAAATTCGTATTACTTCAGAATTCTTAATAATACGGTTTCTATGGTTCTCATTTTTGCACTTCATAGAACAAAATGCATCTGTTTAGTTGTACATAGCTTCGTTTCGTTAGCTGGTAGTTATTTTCAATCATTCGAACGCCTATAATTAGTGGTGCTACAGAATGGCATAGACAAGGTTTTCCGTTTTGTCCCAACTTCTTCTCAGCTGCCATCTATTGGCGCATAAAATAATAAAAAAAAAATTTTAGTCTCCTAATGCTAAAATTGAAATATGAATTTAAGAATGGTCACACATGAAAATTTTCGGTATGTGTATTTATATTTCGCGGTATTGGATCGGGCCTAGTTCAATTCCCATGCTTGGGGGTAAGAGCGACATGAGGCGAACATGACGCATTCTCTTCACCGTAACTAGCAAGATCCGCCTGCTTGAGCTTTTCTTCGGCACACACCTACAGAAACTGGGACGATTTTAAAGGAAAGCTACAATTCATTTCTTGCCTCGACCGGGAATCAAATCCTGGATCACAGAACGGGAAGTTAGTACGCTGCCCATGAGCCATCCCAGAGGCTATATATATATATATATATATATATATATATATATATATATATATATATATATATATATATATATATATATATCACGCATACACGCGCGCACACACACACACACACACACACACACACACACACACACACACACACACACACACACACACACACACACACAAAAGAATTAAATGATCTAAACTGCTTTTGAAGAAACCGACTAGAGGAGCACATGCCGGTTGTTAGTGCTCATCGGGGGAGAAGGAGCGGCCTAAAAATACGCCGCTCCGTTGGTTACTTTTGGGCGTCGTGCAGCGCGTGTGCTGCCGCTCGTCTTTCACGCCGTCGCGCCGCGCCGCGTCGCGTCCCTCGAGGATTCCTTTCGTGCCGGGAAGAGCATCCGGCGCGCGGGGGCGCCCTCAAACACACGCGCGGGGCGGGGCGGGGCGGGGCGAGGCGGGGCAGGGCGGGGCGGGGCGTGGCTTTTCGGAAAATCGCCGTTGTTTGCCGCAGTAGGACTTGATTTTCAGTATATTGATTGATTTTTTTTCGTTTTTCCGAGCGCGTCAACTGCTTTGGTCATTAGTCCCGTTAGTGTAATGCATGTTTTTTTTTCTCGGAAGATGACGGTGATCTTCCCCCGCTGGATGGCGAGTTCCGGCGCCGACCTACCGTCGGTTAGTGGGGTTTCCCCTAACCAGGACCCTCCCACCAGCGGGGCACCGCCCCAGCCGGGACAAGCTCTAAGCTCCCGACCGGTCTCCCGGAATGTGTGGTAGTGTAGTGCATGTTAGTGTAAGTGTGTGTGTGTAAAGGGAGAGAATAGGATAAGGAAGAGGAAGGACAGATCGCGCGCTGTCCGTGGCCCGTTTGGTAGGGTACTGCTCCATCATTCACCTGGTGTTGATCGGAGAAACCACGGAAAGCTACCGATCAGAGCAGCCGACCGCTAGAATTCTCCCCCAGACAGCGACTGAATTCGACCTAGGTGAAAAGCTAGTGTCGAAAATCCTGCCGCCGTCTGGACTCGAACCTAGAACCTCCCGGTCAGAGGCGCTGCAGTGATATCAGTTGATGCACTGAGCAACCGCTCCCGGTATTTTTAGTATACTGCATTTAACTACATGTGGGAACACAATTTATTCTCTATTCGATACCAGGGTCTCACAATACGAGTTTTTCTTTAGAAAATTTGCCAATTCCTTGCGTAGCATTCCAATACTTCCTGTTCACTGCGTACGTAGTAAGACAAAGTAAAATCAATGAGTGAATAGGGAGTTAAGAATGGGAAGTGGAAGCTAAATTTTGATTAATTCTTTTAACATAATCCATTATCTGTTCTTAATATAAAGATGACTCTTACTCTGCAACCGAAAAGTAATTTTATGTAATTTTATTTAAAGTTTGCTTTCAGCGAGAAGCTTCTGTAATTAGCACGTTTCAAGAATTAAAATTTCTCTCTTATCTTCGTAGGTATTTCTATGATATTTGGATATGCTATTCAGCAATTTGAAATTAATTTCCCGTTGTTGCCTGAAATTTGTTTATTAATTTCTTTCACTCGTTCCTCCCACTTCAAGATGACATCTCGGGTTAATGCAGGTTTCTCATGGGACATGAACAGGGCAAAATAGAGCTGTCGCTTCGCCGACGTTGGCAAATATTCGCAATCTGTTCGTCGACAAATTACATTAGTCGGATCATTAGATGAGAGAACTGGAAGAGTCGTTTAGATACTGTTTCACTATAGTTGGATAAATCCCCACAAACAGTTGCTTTTGATTTGGCTCTGAAACCTTACAGTGGAACTTTTTTGTTTGTTATTTAAGGTTGCATCAACATGTAGGTTATTAGCACCTACTATTGGAGTTAACGATATGGTAACGATGAAGATGAAACGATATGGTGATAAGGGGTGAAAGGACGAAAACAAATACAACTCGCGACACTTCGGTCCCAGATAGCTACGACACTACTGTCTTAACGATCTGGGCCACCGGATCGGCAGGGGAACTTTGTTTTATTTTATGCTTGGTGATACAGTTTTGTTCGAAGAGCGGTGTCGACAGATGCAACAGCTAAGGTGTGGCTAGGCAGTAGGTGGATCCAATGCAAGAGTATCAGACATGTATTTGCCAACTGTTCATCCAAACTAATAAGTTATAGTGTAATTTGTAACCTATTAGTGTAGATATCGGAGGAAACTATTGTCAGGGTGTTACTATTTATTATTTTGGTTATAAAATTTTCATTACATGTGTGAAGAAGCCGGCTTTTGTGAAATGTGAGGTGAAGTTCTGACAATGACGCAGAGAAAAAACATTACTTTTTTGGTGAAAAAATCTGTGAATTCTTTTTAGGAAGTGAAGTTAACTTGGATAAAAGAGGATACAGAGTATATGTATGTTCATGTGAATGATTTGCAGACAGCTACTCGAAAGGGTATGCTTTTCGGTAATACCTTGAGGGTGAAACAGAGCTAAGAACGACAAGATGAAGGATTGATATTTCTGCAAAGCAGACGCGATGCAACGGAAAATCGATGTAAATCATGTTAGCAAACTATAACTGGAACATCGCAGTATCATTCTCGTTTTTGGCGATGGCTACGAACAGGTCTAGAAAGGCAGTTTGAAATGTGAGTAAAAAACACTTTTTGTTTCAAAACTTGTCGTTTTATGAACTCAATTTTTTTTATCAAAGCATCCTTCAATTTTTTAAACGTTTCCCACAGACATTTTAATACTTACAGATTGACTTCGTAACAGTGGAATTGTTTTCCCAAAAATTTATTAGACTTATCGGAAAAGTTGATTTTCATGTAACAAATTATAGTAACAATTCCTGAGAGAATGTAATTTAATAAAGCATTTTCATTTTCAATTTCAGCGTAATATCGCTGAACACGAAATTGGAAGTATGTTATATAATTAAAAGAAACAGTAAGAATACGATTCTGTATTTTGTTCCGTTATGTGAAACGTTCACCTCAGTATAGGTGTTCTTTACAGATATTCAAATTTCAATTTATTATTGTAGATGTTAGAGGCAAAATGAGGGGAAAGAAGTAAAAAGATTGCTAAGCTTTCAAAAAACGAGATGTTTAATCCCATTTTCATTGCATAATACTGAATCACTGTTAACCACGTTCGTAAAATGTGGGTAATGGTCATTTACTTCTCATCTGCACAAGAAATTAGCTTGTGGGGCGCAGTCGTTGGTATTATTGCATATCCGCGACAACTACCTACTTGCGGAGATTGACAAATATTTTTGAAGTCTTTTCTTAGAGTTCTCGAGAAGCACCTTCAACAAAAAATTCGTGTTCGCTCTCGAATTCAGGCAAACTGGATTACAAACTTCACAATTTCGAACGAAGTTTTTCCAGAAAAGGAATGCAAAATATTCAAATGCAATTCTCTCTACAGATTTTCCGAAGGGTGGTTTCCTCAGGAGAAATAATGGCTTCTTGGGGATTGAAAGAACTTTTTCCTTCTGTGGAAAGATAGATGAATTGTAATTTTCGGGAATGTCATAAAGAGAAGAAAGTGTTCGAATTGTCATTAAGGAAATGTCATTAAGAGTGTTCAGATGTGACACTGTTAATGTTCGGACATTCATTATTCATTTGGAATGATTTTCAGAGAATGTAGTTTGTAACTGGAATTTAGAATTAACAAATGCTTTGAAATCAAAATAATTTAAAAAACGTGAAAAGTGTTTTGATGGCAACTGTTTTTGCACGTTCTTTCGGGCCATGGCCACTCCCCATCGCAGAACACATCACGTCTAACCTAATCAGAGAGCTCTCTCAGAAGAGTTGTTCTGAAGAGTATGTCCTTTTAGTGTGTTATCAGACGGTGCATTCAAGAACATTTGTACATTTGGAAGCTCTTATTCTAGAACTTATCATTTCATTCTTATAAATTCATTATTATAAATTCATATTAAAATCTAATTTGGTTGTTGAAATTATCCTAGGCGAGGAAAATATCCTATTATAATTATCGTGTATGCTACACACGATAGTGTCAAACAATACAGTAATTATAATAAGAGAATATTGTAAACAGTGGCGTCCGGGCGATATAACTTCGAGCGACCAGTGTCATTCATCGCCTGGGTGTCATGCATCGCGTGGTCACCTCACTGGCGTGTCACATTTAGCTGTCATCATAGCTGCGTTGCGAATGCTCTGTTGGCGTGACGATTCGAAGGTTTACATGCGAGGACAGACCTTGTTAATTGTGAATTTAATTCGCGTTTCGGAAACGTGATCATTCTATGAATAACTTTGTTCATGATATTATAACTTTGTTCCCATAATTTCTTAGTTTCCAACATTGGCCTCGCAAATGAGCCATAGTACGTGATAATATTCAAAACCCTCTCACGTTCAAATATGCCCCAAAATAGGTTTTGAGGTTGTTCTTACGCTGGAGAGACTAACAGAAAATAATTCAGGAAATATAGTATAACGCTCTACAAAATATCTCATTAAACAAATTAGAGAACTTACACTTAAACAGAGTTTGTTGCAATGTTTAAGTTAACAGACTTAGATCATTATAATCATATCCTAACAGCAAAATCTCCATTAGCGTTTCAAAATAGTTGTATATAAATAATGTATTTCAATGACAGAAGTACTACTTTTTTAAAGAATTTACTTACATAATTAGGTTTAAATATCAATATTATGAATCATATCCTAAGGATTCTTATTAGTTTCACAGGTTTCAGCAATGTAGGTACCTTGATACCCAAAAAATCTTTTTTGTTGAGATTTTTTTGAATGTTCTAGAAGGTTCAGACTACAATCATTGCCAATGAATTAACATTGTTCACTGAGATGAATCAAATGAGATACAGATCACCTCTGTAGGTATCGTTAGTCACCGAGAACGGGGTTTAGTTGTCTAAAAAAATGCAAATAAACACGTTTTAGGAGAACTTTTTAGAATGTTCTGGATAATTCCGCATAACAATCATCAGCTCCAATCCAGGAGACCGATGCAGGTGTAACCGTGAGAGACCGTCGCAGGTTACTCTATTACTATGTAAAGAACGAAATGTCTTCAATTTACTTGGAAACGGTACAAATTTTAATGGTTATTCAAGCTTTATTCATCTGACGCAAAAATGAGAAAAATCATTGTTTTGCGTCCTGACGACATCGTCTGTCCCGTTGAGCTGTGGGAAGTTTGTCTGCTTAAGCAAGAGCTTCGCCAACGACTGGGTTTGTTGACAGAATTAGTCATGCTGCCACATCCTTTTTGTGGACCACCAACGTTTGAAGCGACGAGCCCGCCACTGATGGATTCACAGAGTGGAATGCATTTAGACCGATTTATTTCAAGATAATTTTTAGAGGACGTCGTCTAGCCCAGTTGGGCGTTCACCTACGGTCAGTACCATCGGGATTGTTTTCGAGAGCCTAGTAATGAATGAATGAATGAATGAATGCCTTATTTTTCGTGGCGAGACTCAGGCCATGAGGCCTCCTCTTCCGCCTGACCACGCAAATTTCGTTACGCTCTTTTCACCTACTAGGGGAGAAAGAAGATATTACTTGGGCGACGAAACAGGCAGTTTGAATTTAGCTCAGAGGCTTCATTTAGGCATGAGGATGTTTTACATGCAGTAAATCTACATGGGACAGCCGGCTTTACTTCCCCTCCGAAGGAAGGCGTACGAAGGATTATTTTCGCCCTTAAAAATCCACGGCTTCGATCGGGTTTGAACCCGCAAACTTGGATATAACAGCCCGAGTCGCTAACCGTTTCACCATCGCCGCCGCCCGCAGCATTGGCGGAATGCCGGCCGTTCTGATGGCGCAGTCTTGATCACGAGACGGACAATCGCCCGAGTGCATCTTGTTGGCAGTATTCTCTCATCCCCCGCTTTCCGACTAATTCCATTTTACTTTCTTTTACCTGGGAAGGCGTAGCCCGCTTGCCTCTCGTTTTGTTCATCCGGTGTTTCCGAAGGAGTAAAATTTTTTGTAAAGTTTGCATTTACAAGTAACGCAAATTGATGTTCTTCCCACTTTCCCAGAGAAAACTTCGAACACAGGTAAACATGGCAAAATCATCAGAATTGTGTATGTTAATTCAGCGGGACAACAAGATACTCGTGAGAGGTGATTTCGTGTTTTGTTTCCACGAACTTTTCAGCGGTGGTTTTCAACGTTGGCATCGCAAAGGACGTTCAAATGTTTCTTGATAACAGAAGACAGAAGTGGATAAATTATAACCGATCAGTGCAGCGCTAGTCAAACCACCGTAAACAAAGAAATCAATGCTTACAATAAGAAGGATAACTAAATGGGCATGCAATCAGCCCCCCTTTAGTCTCTCTTTCTTCTTTCTCGTTCGTATTTTCTACTTCATTTTCATTTATGATTCCCTTCTCTCATTTTTCTCCTCCCTTCCATTTCTATATATTAATGCTGTTCGGCCCTAAGCCGCCATCCTGATTGTGGTTTTCTGGGTTTACTAATCGCTTAAGGCGTATGCCGGGATAGTCCCTAGTTTTGCACTCCCAGACGTAGATGTACAGATTTCCCTCCCCCCTTATATGTTACTACCCTGCATCAATGTAGACTCAGTGGTTAGGCGGAAGAGCAGGCCCTATGGCCTGAGCCTCGCCATTAATAAAGACATTATTATTATTATTATTATTATTATTATTATTATTATTATTATTATTATTATTATTATTATTATTATTATTATTAATATTATTATTATTATTATTATTATTATTATTATTATTATTATTATTATCAGGCTACGCCTGTTTTGGGGAGGTACGTAAATGAATTGGGAAAATGGTCCGCGGGATACAGTCGGGAAGAAGGGCGTAGCAATGGCGCACCACTGGCCGTTCTGTGGCAGCAGTCCTCACGAGACGCGACCGCCCACCTCCCCTCCCATTCCATGCCCCCTCCTCCTCCTCCATCCCCTCCCCTCTTGTGCATTCCCCGCCGCGCCCGCCACCTGTTGCTGCGCGCTCGCCTCGAAGCCGGGCCGTCGCGGCGCCCAACCGGATTCAGCTCCTTGGGACACACAATGCACTGGGGCTTCCCGGAATGGATCGTTAAGGACAGGACGGGAAAAGATGGTTAACGGGATTCCAGTGCAGACGCGAGATCTCGGGCAAGTTTCCTCCTCCGTGAAGAGAGCGAGAGAGAGAAAGAGTTCACGTGCGAACGAGGACTTGCGAAAGTTAATTATGTGTCAAGTTATAATGCAGCTTTCTATTCGTTTTTAAGTTGCGTAACTTTTATTGTCTGTCGAAGAGCCATGAAATTTTAATTAGTTTGGTGCATCTCAAACGAGTACATAAGCAATGTTGATTCTGTATGAATGAAGATTACAGAAAGGAAGCGTACAGACCTTCACAGTTTGTATTTTTAGATGTTTATCCTACATTTCTCTCACTAATGAGTTTCAATGAGTAAACATTGTTCCGAGCGGCTGATTCATACATCTTTTGAAAAATAGGTGGTATTAAAAACTGCTCCACAAGGATTTTCTGCTCCGTAGTTTGGATGATTGTGGGTCGTTAAACGCCTCTTATATTTTTTTTAAAGGACGGCTACTCTATTGACGATAGAAAAGTAGCCCATTCATATTGTGAATCAAAGAAAGAACATTACTGGGAAATTGATAGGATTTCTGCAGTAATAGATTAACTTTTCATAAGAAAAGTCTTTGAAGCCCAAATACAATAGTATTTAGGTACATTTATCACATTGAGAAGATTTTCTAAACGACCGTTCATTTCATACAGTGAAATATGCTTAACCATTAGCGCAATAATGTTTTTTCTAGAGGGGAGCTGTAGGTGTAATATCCAGGTGTTTTATTGTAAACAATTTTCCATTTATATTTAATTCAAAGATTATTTCCATCTGTCGATATAGTTATTTAAAACGCATTCGACGCAGACACTGAATGATTTTCGTTCCTATAGAAAATTATAGTTAATTTGTGAATGTACCTGGAGCGGTAGCTCAGTGCATCAACTGATGTCACTGCAGCGCCTCTGACCAGGAGGTCCGAGATTTGAGTCCTGACGGCGGCAGGATCTTCGACACTAGCTTTTCAGCTAGGTCGAATGCACTCGCTGTCTGGAGGAGAATTCTAGTGGCCGGCTTCTCTGATCGGTAGTTTTCCGTGGTTTCTCCGATCAACACCAGGCGAGTGCCGGAGCAGTACCCTACTAAACGGGCCACGGACCGCGCGCGATCTGTCCTTCCTCTTCCTTCTCCTATTCTCTCCCCTTACACACACACTTACACTAACATGCACTACACTACCATATATTACGGGAGATCGGTCGGGAGCTTAGAGCTTGTCCCGGCTGGGGCGGTGCCCCGCTGGTGGGAGAGTCCTGGTTAGGGGGAAACCCCACTAGCCGACGGTAAGTCGGCGCCGGATGTCGCCATCCAGCAGGGGAAGATGACCGCCATCTCTCGCAAAAAACATGCACTACACTAACGGGACTAATGACCAAAGCAGTTTACGCGCCCGGAAACACGAAAAATCAATCAATCAATCCAGCAGACTTGGTGTTTTATTTTAAACAATTTTCCATTTATATTTAATTCAAAGATTATTTTCATCTGTCGATATAGTTATTTAAAACGCATTCAATGCAGACACTGAATAATTTTCGTTCCTATAGAAAATTATAGTAAATTTGTGAATGTGCCACCGGCTTCTACGTGATATCCGGGCACAACGTCTTAATGCGCCTCTTCGTACAATTTTTTTTGAAGGAAGGAGAGTAGTGATAAGTTATGGCGTTAGTAGATTTTCTGTATAAGTGTTAAGAGTCGCTTGAAGGCAACCAAATGAAGGAATGAAAAGAGCCCCACTGATGTCGCCGTCAAGAACAACCGAAACAAATAAATTGTTGCTAAAGATGGCATACGAGTACATTTATAACAAAACAAATTGTAATTATTTCTTGCTTTTTGTTCCTCCGGCTATCACTTTGGTTTACAAGCTTAAGGCGCGACTGTTAGTTGCTGCTATTATACTGTTAATCGGCCTCGTGACTAAAAACCAGCGCTCGGACTTCTAGTTAAATACATATTTATTTCCCCTTAATCTCGAGCGTTGAAAGTTTAGTTGTACTTCAAACCTAAAAATAAATATTTTAAGTTGCATTAAAAATAAATAATGTACTCGAAACAAACAAATTTGTGTTTCGTTAAATTTTATATGAATAAATAAATATTTTTAGAATTTTCATGTTCAGTACTTCCGAGTTTTTGGATATATGATGAAAGATGTGCCAGTTTGAAATATCGTGGTTGATAACACATCACATGTTACTGTGCGACTTTTCCGATGGGGTGGAGTGAATCTGGTTGAAAACCTGCCAAAACGTCTGAGGGCCATTTCTAACACTCGATTCAGGCGATGGCCCTACGAGCAATAACATTAACCTAAAGCAGGAGTCGAGTAGCTCCCAAACATTATCGTATCGCACAGGCAAAATGTGCAGTGATAAAGAGAATGACGTCACATTTTACTCCGAGATTTCTCTGGATCTTGGTTACTGGTTTTCATATAGGTAATAAATAAACACTTCCGTCGTTTTAACAAATTTTTCACTTTTTAAGCATATAATAAAATGAGAATTTTCCGGTATTTTAGCACCGAAAACTTCGAGCCCTAGTAACAACTGTTTCCAAATTTCGGAAACCGGTTTTGAGGAAGACGCAGCTTTTGCGAATCGGGGAGCAGTGGGGCGGAGGGGGCGGGCGCGGGCAGGTGTTGGCCGCAGCTGAGAGCGAGCGCGCCATCTGCGCCCGCATCCGACGGGAGGCTGAGCAATGCCCTCACCCCCACCCCCGCCCCCGCCCCCACCCTGGCAGCTGCGCCCTGCGCCCGCCAGCCCCTAGGAATGTCCGGCAGCGTTCATCACTGGGGCCGCCGGATGAGTCAACGAGAAAGAATGAACGGTGGCTCCTACGAGAGGGGCTGCTCGGAAGGATCTCTGTCCAGCTAGGCGCGAGAGGAGTGCGGGAGAACGAACGGAGTTAAATGACTTGAAGGGAGCGTTAATTACATTAGAAAAAAGCGTTCTTTGGGAAATTAGAATTGCCTTCAGTTTTACGAACTACGTGCAGCAGTAGCCGTTGAGGTAAGAATACAGTGTGGTAGGATAATAATGCATAAAGATTATGGAGCTCATACGTTTACACGGTGCTGCTGCAAGAAACCTTTCTTGACTTTAGATTTTATTTGTCTTTCACAAATGTCTTGCAGGCGTATCTGTGGAACTGTGAAGGGAGTAAGACATGGCTTCTTCTTTGATTAGGAGATAGTTGTATCACTCTTCAAAATTACTTCCCATTCCATTTTTGAATTTCCTTTTTTTTTATTAACCAGAAAAATATTTCTATAAATACTTATATTTGTTTCTAAAATGTCGGATTTTGTTTTAACCTAAATTCTTTCATACTCAATTTCGGTGTCGCAGGATGATGGACGGAATCTGTCACGATCGAAATGGCATCGCATTGACAATGGCATTGGACATTTTCCGTGGGAGGATTCGCTGTCTCTTTATGAGAACATAAATCATTTTTGTCCATCCCATTACTTCACAACTTATGTAAAGCGCTTCGTAGAGACATGCGAGTGTATTCCCTGCCCGTAGAGGCGTGCAGGGATTTGAATTCAGTGCCGGATTCAAACAGCTCTTTTTCTTTAGATTTTAAATAGGCATTTCTTTTTAGTTATCACGTTATTCATAAAAATGAGAATGAAAATAAAACGCCAGTGATGAAAGTTTCACTTTTAAACACAGGTAGTGGAAGATTCAAAGGGGATATTCAAACTCGTTCATGTTCTCTTGAATCTCTAAGCAGGCCGAATCGAATTTGAGTAATTTGAATTCTCAGCGGAACTTATCTGATTGAGGGGCACTTTTCTTGTTACTCATTCTCATGTAAATTTTTCTCCATTTAATAGAAGTAGAGTTATAAAAAATGTAATGCTAAAAACAGGGAAATCATTCATTTATCGAACCTAGAATGGGCTGTATAAAATTGGCTCTCGCCTTAAAGCGTCCATGGTGGCGGCGCGCCGCCTGTTTTAATTCACAGGTGCGCATACGCTGACCGCGCATGAAGCCCTGGCCTTCTTCTCGGACATTCTTTTCCCTTATTAGGCCCAAGACGTGTCTCCTCCTAAAACAGGTCTGCAGTCCCGTGATCACCTCAAAGGCGACTCGTCTCTAGATCCGCGTTGGCAACTGCTGGGCGAAGGAATACTTTTGTTTTCTTGAGGAGTTTGTCGACGCGCAAAAAAACATGCAAAATCGGAGAGGTCTTTATGAACTAGCGAGGCGTATACTTGCCTAAACCGTTTGAGGAGGGAACAAAAGGTTTTCCTACGTTCCGTGCTACTTCACACGCCACCTCAAGCGAAGCTAGCGAGTAACGGAAGGATATCGATTGTTTGTTGGGGATTCTCGAGTGCAAGAAATCCACCTTCGTCGATGATTAACGTCAGAATTCGTATAATTGGGGTATTTCTTCAAAACTTCGTAGCTTTACGAAGGATAAGATGTGTAGGGAAAAGGGAAGGTATGAAGGGAACGTGAACGGAAAAGATTGAACTGGAGCGAGACTAAAATATGTCTTAGGTTCATGGTCATAAGGAGTTAAGTCACTTTCCGACATCTGAAATTTTTTTTCTTCACAATTTTGAGAAGGAAAAAACAAGCTCCTATTTAGTACTATACTACGATTTGAATGTATGTGTCCCTTCAAGATCACGAGGAGGACACTGGGTAGAGAGGAGGACACTGGGTAGAGAGGAGGACACTGGGTAGAGAGGAGGACACTGGGTAGAGAGGAGGACACTGGGTAGAGAGGAGGACACTGTCGCCTAATCGGGAGCTTGAATATCAAAAAATATTTAAGTAGTATCGAAGCTCCCGATAGGATAACGTTATCCCCCCCCCCACTCTCCTTCCAGCTCGTGACCTTGAAGGAACACTACATTTAAATCTGAGTATAAAGTTTGTTTTCCTTAACATTGAGTTCACCTTGTACCTCGGTTCTTAAAAGGGTTGTGTGCTGGGACTATTTCAGGCAAATGACTAACCGATCGCAGTGGAAATAATGGAATTCGTGTAAGTACTTCCTAATTTCTTGCCCGTGCCCAAAGCTTATTGCCTGCACGTGCACGCGATCGCTGTGCAAAAAACAAGTCAGGGTTTCCTTCAAGTGCTCTCGCAGAAGGGATGCGAAGAGATCGACGACAAAACATGAATGTTTCGAAATATCGATGTTCACAATATATCGACCGTAAATGTTCAAGTTAGTAAAAATATTCTAATAACATCAGTGGTTACAAGCGGGTTCAATCTCATGTCACGGCGGTCCTATTTATTAATTCATAATTGAGATGTAGTTCACAAAAATGAAGTAAAAACACTGTCAGTAAAATTAATAAAACATCTTATCGGATAATACAAAAAATGATGCACTTCATCTACAAAAATTCGACTACCATATTTGACACTCCTGGTGGCTTTGGGCTGAAGAATATTCCAATTATGAATATCTGAAAATTGTTGTATTTTTTATTAATATACTTTTTATTCAAAAATAAAATATGAATTAATAACATTGAGCGATGGGGCGATGGTGTAGCGGTTAGCGTATTGGACTGCTATACCCAAGTTTGCGGGTTGGAAGCCGTGAATTTTTAAGGGCGAAAAAATCCTTCGTACGCCTTCCCTCGGAGGGGAAGTAAAGCCAGCTGTCCCATGTTAGTACATTTACTGTATGTAAAAGATCCTCAAGCCTAAATGAAGCCTCTGAGCTAAATTAAAATTGCCTGATTCGTCGCCCAAATAATTTCTTTCTCCCTTAGTAGGTGAGAGGAGCGTAACGAAATTTGCGTGGTCAGACGGGAGAGCAGGCCTCGTGGCCTGAGTCTCGCCACGTAAAATAAGGCACATTCAATTCAATTCAATAGAGCTCCAAACATCGATGTTCAGAAACATCGTCATCAATAAATCGATGTTAAATATTTCGAAGTTTATGTACAAATATCAGTATTGTGAAAGTATCGACATTTATGTCGCATCCCTATCTCGAACGCAGGTGCTTCCTCAGTCAGGGACTGGACTTAGCCGAGGCAGGGCACGGGCCACGCACTACGCGACGAGCGCCATGATAGATCGCTGGGCGTCTTCCTAATTGAAAGTAAATATTGTCTGTCAAAACACCTCGACGCCCTCGCCCCCACTCTTTCGCCTGCGCCTGCGCGTGCGCCATCGCACTTGTTAATCGACACCTCCCACTTACTGTCGCTGGCCACCAGTTGTCAGGTAGCAGGGCGAGAGTTCATACTAGATGACAAACATAGATATTTATTTATTATATCTGCATGTAAGTTTATGTAAGCTGGTGGTATAACACTACAATTAGAGAATATTACAATTAATAATAATAATAATAATAATAATAATAATAATAATAATGATAATAATGATAATAATAATATATTTATTCCCAACGTGTTTTACAGAGATAATGTACATAGTTGTTTCTTGGAATTACTAACCATCGATAACCAGTTGTGATGAATTTATAATTTATTATCTGTCTACTTCTACATAGTATTTTTTCGTGTGTGGCGTGTTTTTTTACATTCTTATTTTTTAACATTTACAATATATTAATACTGTATATGTATACTGTATTAAGAATATTAATACTGTATACCTTTAAATTATTTTAAAGTAAATATATCGACAGAAGCAATAACACCAATGATAGAATTAACTCGACCGTCATACTGCCCACGAACACCGGAAAAAGGAAAGCTAGGAGACAACTGTAATAAGTTGCCTTCTTTGGAGGATTAAGAAACGCGACAGTTTATGGTTACCTGTGAATAATATCGTTAATATAGTAATATTGATAATAACGTATCGCGGTTATTTATAAATTCTTGCGATTATCACGTAATTATTTTGAATCGGGGGTTCTCGAAATGTCTGAATAGTCTGAAGTGTCGATTTTTCCTGCTTTATAGAATTTTTTTATTTCCTTTATTCACAACGGCAGATAGTATAGAGGAATTACTCTAAGAAGAAGTGACTACGTTCATAGGCCGACAAACAAATGAACGTCATGCAGGGCGATTGTAAGAGATAGTGATGAAGCCATTTACAAATGAGCGAACTGTTAACGAACTGACTGACAAAGTTAGTGCATGGACGTTATTTGCAATTATGCAAGCCAGCAATTATTGCCAGCAGTGGCCAAGCAGTAGCTGTCAAAGCTCCCCCTTCTTATAGTAATTTCTCTATAATAGGATTTTGAGATGAACCTTTCAAAATTCAAAATTTATTGCTTATTTATCCTTGAAAATAGATTTTATTACATGGGAGTTTTTTTTTCTCCCTTTCAAAATTCAAAATTTAAGTAGTATATGACTTATTGTAGGGATCACAGAATTTTGAAAATGTGCACACAATTCACTTTTCCCCATAGCACGTCATACGCAGTTTTTAACTGTTTTTTTGATGTAAAATAAATTAAAAAAAAATAAACCAGCAGTATGTCCAGATGCTTTATGGATATTACGTTACTTGAATAACTTTGAACACAAAGAGATCAAGCAAACCGGATCTGTATTGTCGAGTGTAACAGTTTTATTGTGATTGAGATAAATTACTGAAATGTGTTCACTTTTCAAACATTTAGTTCCATTTTGTGTTGGCGTAGTTACATTTTGCGTTTCAGATACTCTTAGTTCACGCTTAGTTGTTACAAGGTCCTTCTGGGATGTGGGTGGCATTCCCTCGCGATCCTTGTGGAGAAAGGGGGCTCTCCTCAAGCCTGTCATCATTATAGCTATGGTTCTCGATGACTTCAGCAGTTGACGGGCCCCCAAACATAAATAAACAAAAATAAATAAAACACATAATTCTGCATTTTTGATTGGAATTCACCAATTCTCTAATAAATATATTGAACTTCAATGACCGTTCCAATTTGACATTAAGAAAAAATTCCCTCTTGCTTCTACGTTCCGTGACTTTCTCCCCCTTTCTTTTTGTTAATTGCGAGACAAAAGTTGTGCGATAAATGACGGCATCATTAAATCGAATAACGTTGAAGAAACTATGACATCGATATACAGGTTTACAAAATATCTGTTTTTAGGAAATCATAGATATATTTAACATCAGATTTTTAAAGCCGATTTTTTAACATCGAGGTTTTGTGTTGGATGATATAAAATGACCGATTTTTTAAAATAAAAAAAGGCCGCGACGAAAGTTGAAAAATAAGTAAAATATTTGTTCGTCAATAAAGAAGCCTACATAATTTTTTAATTATCGAATCAGAAAATCCTTGTTTTATTAATTGCCTTGATGATTTTTAACTTTGTTTTGTCAGTTAAACCTCAATTAAAAATTAATAAACGAAACCACTTTCAAATTAAATCCCCTCGCTTTAACTTCAAGGGTTACTAATCCAGTTTTAGAAATATCGATGTTTTAATTTTGAGCATCGATATTTAGAAACATCCAGGTTTTATTGGCATTGTTGCATCTTTAGTTGAAAGTAGGGAGTCGTAATCCTATCGGCTGACGGCTGACATAGTTCATATACGACCATTATGTACGAAAAATGGACGGCTTTTAATTATAAAAAACCACAAAAAGTTGTAATTATTACACTTTTTCTTAAAAAGAAAACTGTTTTCTGGGCAAAATTCTTGTTGGCAAACCTCATAATCGTGATCAGCGACCCAAAAAATATGTAAGAAGAAAATTTTAAAACTACCAAAACTCTCCCTTTTTCTCCCATTTAGACTGCAGGGAGTCGTGACACTGCGGTGACGTGACGGTGCGCGTTGGCGTCTTGGCCGTTGGCCGTGACGTAACTGGCTCGTTTGTCTTGACGACAACTTCGCGCTTTGAACTCGCGTTATGAAATGGCCACCTCCATAAGAAAGTCGGAGGGCGCGACCTGCGAAGCGAATAGCGACGCACGAATGTACGAGCGGAAGAAACCTGCCAGCCCTGACTTCTTGCTTCTTCGCAAAACGTTCTCCGCTTGAGACGAACGTAATAGTTATTTCAGGCTTCTTTCTCTTTGCGGTTGTACAGTCCGCGCAGACTATTTGTTGGATGGGATTGTTTTCGGATCATATGGTCTTGCGTTTTCAGAGGAAAGCCCTTCTATTTAGAGTGACTTGGGAGGATGTTTTTGTACGCGATTCGTAATTTTATTTCAATTGCCACTTTTTGAAAGAAAACGTAATAAAAAAATTCGTGCTGAGCTTTGTTCTGATCAGTTGGCGATCGGAATTGAGATCACTGATCGCCCAAACATCGCCGGGTGAGTGCAATATGGGCTTGGGTCGAGTAAGTAGTAATATTATTTTGTAAAAAAATTATATCTGTACAGAACTAGAATGTAATTGTTAGTACGAGTTTGTAAGTTTACGGGGACAACCCAGTAGATATGCTCAGGGTAACATGAAGTTCTTGCGTTATTCAAACTCCAGTATAATGTAATTATACAGTTCAGAAAGGACATTTTAATTACCGTGGTTCCAGAAAGTATGATCACAAGCGTGCCGCGAAAGTCTCGAAAGCACGACTTTCGGAGGAGCAAAAACTTAGCGACACGGGAAGTGGCACTGTAGTGGTGGCAGAGGCTGTCGAGGGAAGGATGGCGAGGCTGCAGCGAGACGTCGACGGTGGTGATATTCCTTTCTGTGAAGGGGGAAGGGGGCGCGCAGGGAGAAGGTTGTGTAGCTTCTGACGGTGTTTCGGATGTGTGGGTATCGGCGGCTACCAGAATGTTTTTATTTATTTAGTCAAAAACAGTCAGTGACGTATGGGGGAGAAAATCTGCGCACGCTTTCTTGAGTTTCAGAATCCCTTCCCAACAATTTAACTATTAATAGTTGAAAGATTAATAATAATAATAATAATAATAATAACAAATTTAAAAAAGTGAGAGATTAACATTCCAAAAACTAGATATTTTCGTTGCCAAATTATAGAAAACTTATTTTTAACGGTAAAGAAACGAACAGACTTGATTTTTCTGTATTGTTAACAAAATAGAAACTCACCCTAAGCTCTACTACCACTACAAGCAAAGGAAAGTTCAACAAAACGTGCGCATAGTGAAGCTACATTTACGTCCAGAAGCAAATCAAGGGGCCATCTCAGCATTTGCTCAATGGATCAGGGAAACTGGACAAAAAACTGATCGAGATGGGGGTCATTGACCCGGAAGTACATTATTTGTTACAGGCATATTCAGTCGATGGCGGCCGAGGTGGGAGTTGTACGTCCTACAATGCAAAGACATAGGTGTACTGTTCAGCAACCTCTCCAGCTTTTGCCAAAGAGCTGCCCGCATGTTTGCGTTACTTATTACCGGGAATTTTAAATGCAGTCAGATTCCAAATAACCATCAGCACCTTGTTGCAAATCATTGAAACATATATTTTGTAAATATGTCTATTGTTTCAATTACGCCTTGACCTTGTTATTTTTGGTTGATCACTGTTGCAAGTTGTCACTTCATGCTACTTTCAAACAGTTTCTCTCTGGCACTGCTCGTTTGCCATGCCCCATGGCAGCCATCGACCGACGTCGCCTAGGCTTTTCAAACAAAGTGCCCGTGCTGTGGTCACGTGGTTTCTGACGTATCTGGTGCTGCGGAGAAAGAGCAAAAATCGGTTAGGGCTGACGGCTCACCGAACCGGCTACCACATTCGCTTGTGAAGCGAACTGGACCTATACCGAATACAACCTGCGCTCAACTATTCCTAAGCCATTTACCTACCTCCCCCAAAACGCATATCCCAACTCCATCCCGTTCTGTTTTCCTCCGCAGGATAGATTTTTACGTTTTCCATGGACTGCTTAGAATCACATTGATCGATTATAATTTATCAACATTTGTCTGTTTTTTCAAGAATCATTTGCATCTCCATTTAGAGCACTGCTAAGATTGAAAACTACCCGTTTAAAATGTTGTGGACACAAAACATGAAATCACCTATCAGAAACATCATCTTACCTCGCTGACATAACATACACAGTTCCGAAGCGTCTGCCATGTTCACTTGTGTTCGAGGTTTTCTCTTCACTGGTACGAGCACATGTACTGGCGCTACTTATGAATGCAAAGTGAAGTAAAATGTTTACTCCTTCCGAAACACCAGATGAACGAAACGGGATGCAATGGGGCTGTACTTTCTCAGGTAAGGAAAAGTGAAAGGGGATTAGCAGGGAAGGGGGGTGAGGGAAAACTGACCGCGGGATGCAGTCGGGCGATCCCCAGGGAATGCGCTGCTGGACGTGGCGTGCGCAGCCGCCATCCGCGCGATGTGTGCTGTGGCCTGCAGGAAGCTGCAGGCCACAGCGTCCGCCTATCATCCACGCTTCGCCTGTTTTAAATTGATCTCTCCACTTCTCAAGGAAATTGTGGGATCGTAATTTACGTAATACTAACAACTCATAGTTCAGAACTATATTCAACTAGTTACCTCGAGACTCCCGTACGCGCTTTTATTTTTGGACCTATCTCTAATCGAGTCCTGTTACCCAGTACTCCGTAATGTATCTTCTGAAAAGCTGTATATGAGGCAAACCCTGATGGGTGGGTCCTGGAAATGGCGATGCAACAGTCCCTCCATGAGACGACGTCCACACAAATAACATCGATACCGTAATAGACATTCCATCTCCAACGAACCGAGACATCGCGTCGCTACTCCCTCTGGCGTCTAGTCGCTTAATAGGAAGTTTTTGCACGGCATGTCGCACAGCAATCGACTACAATCGCGATCTTCTGCGCATGCGCAGATGCACAAGAGTAATACGAAACTCGTCTGCGCATGCGCATAAAATCGATAGTGCTGTCGATTGCTGTAAATCTTCGCCGAGCAAAAACTCCACAATTGTGTGCACATTCAGTACTCTCCAGCTGCTTGTTGGGTAAAATCATTCTCTCCGGGACTGGTATTTTTGGCGACGCGAATTAGTCTAGTTCTTTGAACCAAACACTGTTTAGCAGCGTAAAGCAAGAAACGTTGGCCTTCGCGTGTAGAAATAGGCGGTTTCGTAGCGCATCGATATACCGACCCCCATCGTGTAACGACGCTTGACGCCTTCAGGACAATGCTTGGTGTGGCAGCGGACGGGGAGTCGTGGGTTGCGGTGGGAATAAACGAGTCTATAAAAGTTTTACAACCCTGTTTTATGCGCATGCACTGCAGCTGACGTTCAGAAAAGGAGTGTTTGTAGGTAGTTGGAGGATGCGTCTTCACGATTTCTTAGTCACAAAAGATTTTGAAGGTTCCCAATTGGATCCAGATATCTATAAATTCAGTGCTCGCTCACAATGAATCAAAATGAAAATCGGTTTATGAGAAATGGTTTCACTACTAAAACAAACTAGAATAGTGTTACTGTGACTATTCCACTCGTGAAATTAGCGTTAAAGATATGGTATGAACAAATCAAGACGGTGTATCCCTAAACAATTATCGGCTCTTCTTTCCACCTTCTCCCTGATGGCTAATCACATAGTGCGGTTCATCAATCATAGGAAGCGCTATTGTGTGCACGTGGAGTTCGAACACAATATAATATTAATATTTGGCACATTCTGAAGCATTTGTGGAATATTCTTATTCAGTACCACTCGTTCATTAGAATTTCTAGATAGATTCCCTAGTCGCTTCGCGATCAGGAAAATTATCGGAAATTTCTAGTGCACACGTGATATTGTTCATGATAATATTGTGGGTGGATCTACGTATCTCCTTTCGCTTCATATCTGTACAGTAAAAAGATTTATAAACTTACAATACACGATAATGGAATTAAATGGACGAATTACATGCGATAATTCACACTGCGCAGCTCTCCTAGCAAAGATTTCATTCAGACATACACATTGCCTCTTAATCCCTGCGCTCTCTGTTCACTTTTCCATTCAGAGTCTACCATGCGCGCTCTGTTAAGTTTTCTGGACATTTCTCACCCTCGTTTAGGAGTTTCATTCACGATTGGCTCCAACTTACTCAACTTAAACTTGAACGAAGTGCCTAAACCTTATCGTTAGAATGGCAGGAGGTTTCCGTGAAGTTGAAGTGAATTAATGAAAATCACTGGGTCCACGAGTCTTAAAGATTCGTATAGCGAGTGGGAAAGGCCCAACACGCAGGTGAATTTCCGTGACTTGTTAGCAGCGGAAACTGCGGCTGCGAATGGTGCGAGCGACCGCGCCCAGTAGGTCTCAGCAGCTGCTGAATGGGGTTTTGGTTTGCCCAATCAACTTTCGGTTCCCGTCCGATGAAACGTTTGTGAAAGTGGACTCGGGTTTTCCAAAAATAAAAGTTTCGTTGTAATTCCATTCTGAGATATATCTGGACTCTGCCGTAAGCGTGTGATAAAGACTGCGCCGAGCGCGACCGAATCCTTTCCAAATTTCTCCAGCCATAAATTCCAGAATACGCGTGGTAAGGACACCTTCACACGCCGCACACGCTCAGAAGCGCTCCTGAGTAGCACGTGTCCTGGTGAAGCATCGGTTTCAATGGAGGTAACGTAAAATCTAACCCGGAATCGATCGGGACACTAGAAAAAATCCGGATTAGAAAGGTTTCCATTTTATGCAAGCTAGTCAATTTTATGTCTCTTGCGATGACATTTCTGCACTGAAAGTAGTAAATTACATGACTTTATTATAATTATCAATATTCATTAACATATAACGTATTTATGGAAGAAATCACTAATAAATGAATATTTAACACTCTTCATTGACAGCTTTTGAGAGAGTTGAAAAACACACACCTTATTCGCGGAATTGGGACGGGTTGCTGACTGAACGCTCAATGCGTCACAACTCAGCACTAGGTTTTTGCTGGCTTTGCATGGCCTTGAGCAAAGCGTATCGGGTCGAGGAGGTCTGATTTTCAACGCGGGGCAGGAAGATGCGTTAATAGAAGCCATGCCCGTACACCTTGAGAGTCGGGAGAGGGAACTCCCCTACGGCCTACACCTTGCGAGAGAAGTGACCCCAAGGTCGAATTCTACACTGTCAGCTGAAGCTCCTCTCCTTCAATGTCCGGCTGCAGCAACTAAATCGCGTATCGCAGGGATAGAGAGCTTAAAGTAAGCTTGCAGATGCATTCATTTCTTTAAGAACATCTCGCGTCTCTCAGGAAATTGCATTAAATTCACAGGAATTCCGTTTTATAAATATTTTTCTCCAGCAGGAAATGGAAAACCGCTCCCCTCCGGTGGGAGGGGGTTCTCGGAGAGGTTGTGTTTTATGCTGTGTAAAATATCATTTAACATCACGGGTCAGTGCAACTTTCCGGTTAAGGCAGGTTTCCGGCTTGTACAGGTTCATGTTTCGACAGATTTTACTCTATTCACACGAGCGGCGAATTGGCGACATCTGCAGCGCAGACGCGCGGCGTGCCACCGCCAGCAGAACGCAATTCTTTATTGCGGTTTTCACAGAGCTGCATTTGAAGTAAATCAGCTGTTACGGTGTTATCCAATCGTAAGGCTGAACGCCACCATTATGACGTCACTGTAGTGACATGTGATGCCCCGATTGGACGGCAGATGATCGAAAAAAGATGATCAATGAACAGCTGATCTAATGTCAGACGCAGCAAGGTAAAAACCGAAGTATAAATGCCATCCTTCACACTAGACCACTTGGACGCTCATATGCACTTGGTTTTACATGTTGACTGACTGACGGCCGCCAGGACCCATAGCGGAGTGACTCACGAATCCTTTCTTTCCCGCGGTCAGTGGCGATCGGCGGTGACTGTGTATGAAGGGGCTTGGCGCTTCTCGGTGACGTCACAGGGTGGTTCTGTGTGAAGGCAGCCAAAATAGGCTCTCTAGATACGGAGAGTAGCGTTCCTTTGCGCCACCGCTATTTTATTTCGCTTTTTTATACCTCGTTGAACTATGCGGAATTGTGAGTTGGGAACCTCCCATCTACCAAAATCCAATGGTAATATACTCGTATTGAAACTCTCCATAATATCATCTCATTAACTCCTGAATGCTCGCTGGTGGGGCTATTGGGTAAAAGGATATTAAATGGCGGCGAGTGTTCAGGTTGCGCTACTCCGTGTACCTGGGGGACACTACAGTTCCGGCAGCGTATAAGCAACCCTTGACGGTTCTCTCGCCACGGACTGTGGTATAGAACGATTTTCCTAAGGATGAGCCAAAGTGACACTTCGCGAAAACAAATGAACATCACATATAATTCAGAGAAGTATCCCTCCACCGCGACAGCTGTTCAACCACGATCCTTCGTAAATGGCTCCTGTGAAAACATCCCAATGAACAAGTCTAAGAGTTTCGCTGAGGTATATGCACGTACGTGAGTCCGGGAGATATTTAAATTTAATTACGTATGTGGAAAATCTCTTAACATGCTCTCATAATCAGTAAAAGAAAACTGCCACGAATGTAAATAGAAAGAAAAATGGTTTTAAGCTGGAAACACGTGCACCGGTACGCATCTCGCATTGAAGTCTCGGTTTTAGAATAAACGTAAAATTTATCTCACAAAAAGTAAATTCAATGTCCTATATAAAGAAAAAAAGAATTTTTACAGCAGAGCACATTACACTGCACTTTCTAATATCAATTATTTCTCGCGGCGCACTATATTTTTGTCGGACAAGGACACCACAATAGGAAGTGTCGAAGCTATTTACAAGTTAGCCAACTGCAAACGAACGAATGCGAGAAAGGGAGTCTAATGGGCTGGAGGGCACAATGACCACAGAACCTTCAGTTATGTTGCCAGCACTAGCTGTCACTTTGTCTCATCCTTAGGAATATCACTCTATAGATCGTGTGACCTGCTCTGAAGCAATCAGCTTGCGAGGATTTGTTTACTTTCTCACAGCCAGCGTTGCCGCTCATCTGACTTGCACGAAATCGCGGAGGCGATAAGGTTCGACTGTGGCGAAGGTTATGAACATGATATCAAGACGTGTCGCCTGTCAGCAAGTGTGAATGTTTTGAGATTTAATTTATTTGTCATGTTGGTGGTGCCATGAGTGCGGCAACAGCGCATGGAACTGTCAGAGTCGCTCATATGCTGCCGCTTCTGTAGCAGCCAAGAGGACGAAAGCGTCATTTTCCTGGAAGGTGGTTAAGTGGCGACAAAAGGGGCTACAGTAGTGGTGGGAGAAGCGGGCTTTTCCGGCGCTCTCGTGTATCGAATAAGGATGCGACATCGACAACATAACATCGATATTGATAGTACATCGATCAAAAATAATCGGATGTTTTTATATATTGATGTTTTAAAGCTGTTTTTTAGGCTGTCTTCCAACATTAAATATTCACCCAGAGCAAAATTTACAGTGACCGCGTTTATTAGTTGATGAGTAACATTAACTGACAAAACAGTTGAAAAAATAAGAATCGTTTTAAAAAACAACCTGATAGCCTGACCGCTCAAGGTCCTCTCAAGAGTGTCAGATATTCCTCAATTCGCCGTAGATTAGTGGGGAAGAAAGAGATCATACACATATGCCGCGTAATCTGTTATTTCATACTTTGTGTTACACAATTGATATTCTGAGAGTTTTCATACACCAAACATCGCCGTTGCAAAAAATCGGATTTAATAAAACGATGTTCAATACATCGACAGCGAGGTCGTATCTCTAGTATCGCGGGTTGAATCAAACTATAAAGTACTGTTACAACGTTGAATAGAATTCAATAACTGTATTTTGAATATTAGATTATTCTGTGTATATTGTGAATTAAGCCGGTCAATTAAAATGTGCGATATATAGTAGTCCTATCGAAAAAAAAAAAATTGATTTATGGATGCATGAGGATGCGTTGGATTGTTCTCACCGGTGCGGCGGCTCGCGGGCCGGGATGGCTGTCGCGATGCGTCGGGCACGTTGGAGCATCAGAACAAAGAGAAACTAGTTCATGAGCTTCCAAACGCCATAGAATGCTCTCTAAGGTCTAGTGATTTCTGCACCTATCTATCCACACACGTTCAGTGCAGCCTAACAGTGAATAAAGTTATCACTCACAGCAGCGCGGCTCAAATGGGAGTCGTTAACAGTGGGGACACAGACTGCGCGTAGCTCAATTGGTATCTGTTTGCAGTTAAATCGTTAAAGTGTTCGAAACAAGATTCTTAAAGTAGAGATGTTAAGGATTAATTTAATTTAAAAGCACTTTCGATAAAAATTCACGAAGCTATGGCTAGTTTTAATGTGTCTTTTTCTGTGGATTTCACATAAAAGCGGCCACATTCTGACTATTGTGGCACACTATTTAAATCAAAGAAGTAATGTTTTATGATGAGGAAATGACAGTGGGTGCCTTCCCATCAAAAAATCCATTAAAAAACAACTTAAATATCTTCTGTGTTTTTCGCTACTTTTTATAAAATAGGAAAACTGATTCTGGGAGTTGTGGCACCACAAAACCCATTTCAAATAGTTTTTTGAAGCAAATATGCTTACAGACATTGAAAAGTTAACTTTTTTCGCTAAGCCATTAAAATATATTTTTATACATCTTCATAGATATCTATGTATATCACATCATCGGGAATAGTGTTCGAAGCTAAGAGTTTATACTGAAGTGTGCGTGAGACATGAGAAACAACGACTTCCTGACGCCTACTGACTCGCGACTTGAGGTCGGTGGATTTCATGCTGCTCCCAGAAAATTGAGATCGACTTCTCACGCTAACTTCTCATGTCGGTCGCGTGTCAAACCCAAGGGTGGGAAGAAGCTATTCTGAATGTTTCCAATGTGCCCTACTTGCGGAAGGAACATGTGTTCATTATACAAAGTACGTCAGTTTCCCCAGCAAGGAATGATTTGCATTATATTTGATTATAAATATTAAGTGAGAAAAGAAACATAAGTTACAGAAGTGATTTTCTCAGACAGTACCAACGCACATAAATCCTCTAAAGGTTTCTTGGATCATCATAAAGTTCCCGACTTTAAATACATAAACTTACTTAAAATCCCAATCGCGCACACAACGTGATACAAGCGTAATAAAAATGTAAATATATTAAATAACATTTATTAGTTGGTTACCAGAGTTGGACGAGTTAAAAGAACGTTGCAATTCTTTAAAACTGTAGATCACCAATTTTCGCTTTGATCATCCGTTCTTCACTTTTGAAATATCACTATCGTGTGTTTCATAGCAATGAAACACAAAATTGTGTGAAATATGAATTTTCTTCTTTTCCATTACAGTGATTTGTAACTGATTTATAGGTTTTTGACCTGTTCCGTCGGGATAGTCTTTACCCATCTTATTTGTCTTCATATACCATATTAGGGCACCCAGAATGCACATGAGAATAAAGAGATGATCTGGTAAGGTATATACTCCGTCTGGAATTATTGATGCAGGTTAGATTGTTCAATATTTTATCTTTTTTTTTTTACATTTTATTCTCATTTCATCTTTTCTCTTATACTTCCGAGATCAATTTTCTAATGATATATCTTTTGCCATACATCTCATATAGTCAAGTGTCCAATTATTTTGGTGCGCGGAAAAAATCCGCTAGACGACGGGCGTCATTGCAGTGTGCTAGTATGCCACGGACAGTGTGCGTCCCAGCCGCACTACGACAGACGCACTTTACGCCCCTCATTTCACGATCGTATATCTGTTGCCTTAGGCAGTGCCATATTACTCAACAGGCTGAATAGGCTACAGCCTTGGGCGCGCAATTTGTAGGGGTGAACGAATTTCTCCGGATTCAGAATTTTATAAGGCAAACTTTTGAATGTTTTTTATAGAAATATTTCTTTCAATAATTGTAACAAAAGAGTGTTAATTAGTCAATACATAACCTTTGATACATGCAGATGAAATGAATGCAAAAATGTCGTATATTGATTGTCGTAAATGTCGTAAAATCATGGTGAGAATTATTTAGACGTATACGTATAATCAATTATTCATACGTGCACAATATTTGCGTCGATTACAAATATCGTGCAACAATTTTTTATTCAAAATATTATGAATAAGCTTTAATGTTAGAAAAATTAAAAGAGCGCTAAAACATTTGATAGCCTAGGACGCACATAAGTCAAAGACAGGCACTGGCCTTAGGTCTGTGTCACACGAGCGTTGCATTGACGCGCGATAAGTAACGCGCGTCGCAGATTAACACTGTATCTTTGGCGGAATAGCCAAGGCGCTCATGTGCCGTTTCGCATACGAAACTGTTATTCTACGACGCGTCTTTGTTTTTTGCAGAACAACCGACTATCGCCGGGCGCTCGGCCGCTCGAGATTTTAAGTCGCTTCCCGTAGTAACGGCAACACTCTTTCAATTAGTTGTAATCGGTTAATCGCAATCAAAGGAAAAGATTTCGACTTATTAGTTTAAAAATAAAAATTAAATCGATTAATTGGAAAGAAATGCGGAGTGAAAGAAACAAAAGTCAATACAATTTTTGAAAGAAAGGCAGAGAAGACCGTTGAAAAGTAATTTGAAAAGAACATATTAGCTACTAAATCAAATCGATCAAGAAAAAACGAAATTATCATAAATTATTGTTGCATTGTTAATTATTATACTATATTGAAATACAAAATACCTTGTGGCCGCTCACTTGCTGTCGAGAGAAAGATTGTACAAGGAATCAGGCAAGTTGGATAACATCATATTGATTCATCATAATTTCGTGAGTATTCACACTTAGGTCATTACTAGTCTTCGAATGTTAATGCAGACACTGGAAACGCCCTAAAAATTGAAAATAAGAAGGAGAAAAAGCCAAAAGACAGGAAATGGGGGGGGGGAGAAAAATCCAAAATTGGCGAGTAAAAGCACAAATATTTCATTGCATTTATATCTAAATTTAACAGAACAAATTTATTTAAAACATATGAGGTGAAGTTAATGATTGTATGATATTCTCGGTTATTCGAGAAATAATGTTGTAATTTATAAGCCTAATAATGTTAAATGTTAAAAGAAAAAATAAATGTTCTATTTTGTTTTCTATAATGTCCACAGTTGACATGAGAAAGAGATCTAACATTTATTTCTTTGCATTAATGAACTCGTGCTCCCTTACCTTCCAGGAAAAACGATAAGATATCAAATGCGGAAATGGGAATTGTCACCTTGCCTTCTGAGACATGTGTTGTTATGGTTGCAATGCGTATCTGAATATACACATAACACTTACTTACGATTCACTGCTCACCTACGACCCACCACTTCTTGTTTATTTATCTGAAGAATTGCGAACAAAGAAAGGTTTTGATCTCCAGACACTGAATGTCATATTCTAACTCAAAATTTGAGTTAGAATCATAAATAGTCATTTAATGACGTCTCCAATCTAGAGCTAGACAAAAAAGAGCTTTGATACAGATTGATTGTGTTTAGTAAAAGTGTAAACGATTTAAACATGTATTTTCAATCAAGACGAGCAGAAAACCAATGAAATTCATGAAAAAAACAAAAGGTTTAGAAAGGTTAAATAAGCCTAAATACACATTTACTGAAAATCAGAAAAATAAAATTTGCTTCATTATTTTTCATAATTCGTGCTAATATATAAAAAACATTGAAATGTTTGTTAGAATACGAGTAAAACGGTCTTTTTTCGTAACATCCTAGGTCTATTTATTATAAAGAAAGAAACGAATCTCGAAATCTATTAACTTGTGAATAAATTTTCTTTCTCCATGACGTCGGGGAGTCGAAATGAGTTTTGAAGTTGTAAAATATATTAAAAATAACATTTTAATAGTACGTTTACACATTAAATTGTGTGAAATGGAGTTATTGCCTTATTGTGTAGGCAGTGCCCGAGCTCGAAAATTTTGGGCCCAGGGCAATGCTGAAACGTTGACCCTCCCCTCCTTCCCCCGCCGGAAAAGTTAAAAAATGTGAAAGTAGTATCAAGAAACTAGAAGAGTTATTTTCTTTCAACCATTAACAAAAATTACATTTAAAGTAGAAAAAGTTTTGGAAATATATTTTAAATAGTTTAAATAAAAGTATTTAGTAATCAAATAAAATGTCTATGGTGATCTTAAAACGCTAAAAAAGATTGTTGTATTTGGTTAGTGTTTAATAAAATTACACCATAAATACATTATATAATAAAAATGAATTTCAGTAGAACTTATTGTAACGTTAACGTCATTTGATTAATTTAATAGAGTCCTACCTTCTAAGTAAAGACTATAAACACGTTGAAGGTAATAAATTTATTGATTTTTTTTAAATATCAGAGTACGGTACCGCGACTTATAAAATTACGATAACCGAGATTATCTCGTGTTCTAATGTCTTTTTCAATTTTTTCTATTTTTTCCCATGCCTAGTCGCCTGGTCTGCGCATGCATGGCGCCGGCACAGTGAAGGCGTGCCATGGCTTCGGCGATGCACTGACCTAAGCCAGAGTTGTGCTGCTACGGCACTGCATATTCTTAGTTTTAGTTAATGCCTTATTTTACGTGTGAAACTCGGGTCATCAGGTCCGCTTTTGCGTTTAACCACGCAAATTTCGCTACGCTCCTTTCACCACCTAGCAGAGAGAGGAGGTATTATCTTGGGCGACGAAACAGGCGGGTCTCAATTTTGCTCAGAGGCTTCTTTTAGCGTTGAGAATCTTTTACATGCAGTAAATCTACTACATGGGACATCCGGCTTTACTTCCCCTCCGAAGGAAGGCGTACGAAGGATTTTTCGCCCTTCAAAATCCACGGCTTCGATCGGGTTTGAACCCGCAAACTCGGGTACAGTCCGATACACTGACCGTTATACCACTGAATCCATTCTTACATTAGATTTGTTTCCTTCTGCCTACTACACTCTACTTTGCGTGGGCACTACCATTACTGGTGTACTTACAAGAGTTTGCACCTCTGGGCTCTATACTTGTGCTCCGTTATTCTTGAGCAGAGCTGAGCTCCTAGCGAACCCTATCGCTGCTCGTAGCGAACTGACGAATTAAAAGGCATCGCTGAACGTGCAATAAACGATGCATCGACCGCCACCGATGTCCGTTCATTCGAATTGATCCTGTCAAGGTAGTTTGCTTGGCTCCTACGCTGCGTACCAATGTTGCCAATTTAGTCATTGAACCATCGTAATTGTATTTCTGACATGTAAATATTTTGAAGTATGAACTATTGGCGATAGTGATTTTGCATCAGCAAATCTTTCTCTCATTACTTCTAACTTTTGCAATTTTCGAAAATTCAGAGTGTTCAACAAAAATGACCCGTGCGCCATTTTGGTAAGCGTCCTTTGCCTTTTTGGAGCTGGTTTTGAGAAATTTAGAAATTACGCGAAAACTTCTTTAAACATGTACACGACTTTAATAATATAAGTTTTTAGGGAACAAAATTGCATTACATGTCCGTTTGTACATTCTTTCTGCTGTATCAGTTCTTTTACAGTTTGTAAGGAGTTGAGTACTGCGGCTACTAATTGTCTGCCGTTCTTCGAACAGGGGTTTACAATAACATGCGAGATAATTTGAGGTGAATTTTTCGTGCATTAAAAGCGCCTTTTATGACCATAAACAGCACCGCGATGTTCTATTTACGGAAGGCCATGAGGTTTGGCTGGTGGCCAACTCCGGGCCCGCGTTTTCCCAGTTATTAAAATCCCCACCATTGTGAGCAGTAATTCATTTAAACAGTGTGACTGGATATTTGTGGCTTTTACCACAATCGAGTGAAAAAATCAATTTCTTTGGATTTATAATTCATGTTAAAAAATTGTTTTACTAATTCCCTTGCAAATGCAGTCTGCATTTATTGAAAAAGAAATACATTTCTTTATTTTTGCAATCTTGTGCCAAGAATGTTTTTACCCAAATACTATACGGTGATAACCGTTTCATATCAAAAGCCAAGGACAGGTTAAGAGAATTATTGAAATGATACTACTTTTGTCGGAAAAGAAGGAACAATGGATAATAAAATGTATAGTTATTTTAAGCGAGTATTGTGCTAGGATAATCTCCGTAAAACTGGTCAAACGAAAAGGTGAGACATAAAATACGCCTCGCATTCTTATTGCTTTGTGATAGTTACGTAATTGTTTACAGAGCAGATGCAGAGTCTACGAGATACGCAATTAGAAAAGTCTGAAATCCCAATTTCATATTCTAGCAATGATTTCTCCACATTGAGTTTCCTGTAATGTGTTTTGAATATGGGGCGCACTACCAGAACGGACAGGTGGAGAACATCAGGCGTAGGGCACACAAAAGACAGTGCTGGTTGCGGCGACTGCGTCAACTTGAGAGGAGACGATTCAGATGTGGGGACGATTCCAGGGCGGAGGCGACGACAAGGGCGAACACATTTTTCTCCAACCACCCCCACCGGAACGCGGCCAGGCGGCGCATTTTCCCTCCCCTGCGCCCCGCCCCTCATATATTCTCACCCCTGCGCCCCTCCCCACCCCTCCCCGCCCCTCCCCGCCCCTCTCCGACCCTCCCCGCGCCTCTCCGCCCCGCCCCTCCCCGCCCGCTCCGCCCCGCTTCGCCCCGTCCCGCGCCGCCCCACCCCTGCCCCACCCCTGCCCCACCCTGCCCCGCCCTGTCCTGCCCCGCCCCGCCCCCTCCCATGCCACGCCGCCGCTGCGCTCGCCGGCACGGAATGCGGCAGGGGAGAGCGGAGGCGCGTGGCCAAGTCTCCGCCGCCGCCGCCGCCGCCGCCAGCTCCATTGTTGGGAGCGAGGGGCAAAAGGCGTCGCGTCGCCTTGATAAATTTTGCTCATTCATTTCTTTCACTGGACGTGTAAAATGCGCAGTCTTCTCTACGCTGTAGTTTGGTTGCCTACTGTGAAAAAATTGACTGACGTGAGCTCGCGAATTCTTTACCTTCTCGCCTTTACTTTCTAAGAAGAGAAAGTATTGTAATAGTCCGCCGGAAAACGGCGAATTTTAGATGGGAAAACTACTATTGTCAGGCCCTGGTCACGAAAACGTGAATCAGTCGTGTTCATATATGTAGTACAGTACTTCCTCTAACACTTTGTGTGGTCATAATCAATTTTTTGTGGGTTTTTGATACTGAAAAATGGATTGATGGCAAAACGTCTATGGTTAACGATAGCGCGTGTAAACCTTTCAGCCGATTTTCTCCAAATATTGATATTCTCCGATTGATGAAGAAAGGAACTCGAGACCTTGCGAGTTTCAAACAAATATTTTAATTGGGGGAGGGGGTTACATGAAGCCTCATTTACATTTTCACAATTTAGTCAAAAATGGTTCAACATTTTTTTATTGAACTTGTCCTTGGATAGTGAAAAAGAAGCTTAAAAGATGGAGAATGTCTCATTTTCATTGTAATCTCCGCTTTTTCGAATACTGCATAAACTCTTCTTCTTCTTTTTTTTTTAAGTTAAGAATAAGCATGCGTTCTCAGAAACCTACTTGTAAGAAAAATGTACAAGATAGTTTTTCTGGGTTTCTCGAATACATTTACACGGATTTTCAAAAATGGTTTCATAACTCATTTATTCTTAACACTATCTTACGTGATATTGAAGTTCCACTAAAATTTCTCGATTTATTGACCATGGCGAAGATATGTCTGCGTGAATATATCATACATATCTCGAATCCTTTGGAAAAAAGATCTGTTAGTAAATGAATAAAGGTCAATTTATCACAGTAATAACTTTGAAACTTAAGCACAAAAGCGTTTATCCGTTTCTGAAGATCCAGATGATACGCGAGAGAGAAAACAAAGGAAGAGAAGAGGAGCAGTGACCCAAGCTCCGCACGCCCCGTGAGCGCCGTGACACGTAAAGCATTGTGATTAATAGCGGGTTTATCAGATCTGTTTGCTTGCACGTCCTCCGTGAATTTTCAGAGCGACGGCGAGCGGTCTTCCCCGCGCAGGCGGCGCGTCCTGGTCGCTTTGTCTGCGCTGGCCCGCTTCCGACACCCGGTGCGGGCGCCTCGCGCCGCAGTGAAATATGGCTCTGTCCTAACCTAAGCTGCGTGTGCTGTATGTACCGCTCTGGTTGGTTCTCGCGGACAAAGATAAATAATTTTCCGACGCATTGCGAGAGCGTGAGGGATGGGAAGTTTTTAGTCAAGGAGTTTACGAATGCATTGTTTGAAGCACGTTTGTAAATTGTCTTTTACATTAAAATAGTTATTACTGAATCATTCATGCAATTTTATCACGTTTTAAAAATATTTACTTGGTGTTAATTTTTAATTGGAAAGTATGATTCCATGAATATTCTCGAGTCACTGCTGAGTGAAAGTTACGTCTTCTCTTCGCTATTTCCCACTTTAGATACATAACATTTATGTTTTTTGTTGCTGTATCTTTGTCATTTACTAACCCATTCAACGTCGTCCCATCCCTTTGCACATGTGCACCCTTCTCCTTGGTTTGGAGAGGGCCCTTGCGCCATCTTCGCATTGGTTTTCTGCAATCACTGGTTGTATGTACCAAAGAATCTCGTAGACTATTTCGGCCCTAACAACTGATTACGGGTGACCGGTAACTACCAAGTTAATATAGGGAAAGAAGTTGAATTTTGTTACGTGAATTTTGTGAGAATTTCACTGACGTGAGCCAGCTGCTCTTATAGGAAGTTTTTCATGGTTTCTGCGATCAATACTAGGCGAATGGCAGAGCCGTGCCCTAATAAACGGGCCATGGACCGCGCGCAATCTTTTCTCCCCATATCGTGTTCTATCGTCACCGCCCGAAGGCTGCAGATCACCGCAACCTTCCGAAGAAAAAGCACTCGCTACATTTACGGGTGTAATGACCTTGGCAGTTGGTCTCGAAACACGAAATGATCAATGAATCAGTCATTTCACCGAGGCGGGACTGGAGCCATTGACCCTCGAGCTGAGATCGTTTCCATTGCTCCGATGACACTGACTTACGGATCTCGTCTAACCAAGAAGGCTATAAAGTGCCCATATTTCATCACAGATATTATTCTATAAACTTGATGGAAAAACCTTGTTTGTTCACGGCGAAGAAACGAATGAATACTCTGTTTCGTTCAGAGTAATGAAGTAGTACTTCCAAAAAGTAAATCAGAGAAAATTGCCAGTATTTCAATTGTTAAAATTAGAATTATGGAAGCATTCAATCGCTTTTAAAAGTTTTTCTAATTTACATTGTTTCAGCCATTGTAGGACATTTGAAAGGTGAAAAATCCGATGTTTGTGTCTGTGATGAGTTGGACATAGAAAAATGTACCAGCATTTCATCAATCATTATGACGTAGAATATAAAAAAATTCATTGTAGAAAAATATCTTTTTATGATGGATGGATTTGCAATATAATTTTATATATCCACTAGCATGTATCAAATAAGCGATGTATATTTTGATACAGCATTCTCTTTTTTGTGGTAAAATGTTGATAGCAAATCAATAAACAGTAGGTTTGAATGGACTCGTGTGGACTGGCAGATGCGACGGTTTATAGTTGCGAGTCTGCGACCGAATGTGGGAATGGTATTTATTTCACATAAATGTATACCGAGCTGAGATGGCAGAAGTTGTTTCCACTGAGTGCATTTGGGGCATCTGCCCATATTCCTCTCAGATTGTGGGCCGGCTGCTCTGATTGGTAGTTTCCCTTGGTTTCTCCGATCAACACTAGGCGAATATCGTGTGAGTACACTAACAAACGGGCCACAGACCGCCCGCGATCTTACTTTGCCCTTGTTTGCCCTATTCTCACTTCTTACTTAAGCCCTTTTTACACTGCCATTTTATCATAATTTTTCATTTGTGCAGAAAAGTAACATCCAGACGGGATACAATTTGTACAGAAAAATGACGCATGCTTAAGTTTCCGGTAAAGATTTCATCCAATACGACTACCGCGCTCATAGTGTCACTTTTCGGAACTAACTCTAGTTTGCTATTCGTCTGATGCGATTATTTGCTTGTGTACAGTTACGAGAGCATTCTCAAGTGTTTAATTGTAATGTTATGAGATTGTTTTAAGTGTAATGAAAAATAAAACATGTTCTGTGTTCTAATGCCGTCCCGTTTCATGCGCAGTCTAATATAACCTAACTTAATTTGTTACCATAAATACTATGTTCAATTGATCTTCAGAGCTTTTTACGGCGACCAGAGGATATAGTTTCATCTGCTAGTCTGGTCTGCTGTCCCGGTGGTGGGAATTATCCGATTGGAAAAAATCCCGCTAGCCGACTTGTAGTTCTGTGCCGGATCTCACCATCCAGCGAGAGATCACCGCCACCTACCGAAGAAAAAAAAAAAACTCTCGCTACACGTAATGGGGCTCATAATCTTAGCAGTTGACGCGCCCAAAACCCGAAATTATCTACGTCAATCAATCTCTCAGCTTCGGCTAACAGAATACGAGCTTAATACTCATGTTGGGCTGACTGGCTTTTGTGGTGTGCGAGTAGCGTTGCGCGTGGTTGGGTGCGGGGGTGAAGCCCTGCCGTTGTCCGTCGCCGTGCGCGCGTGTTGGCAGGCCGTGTGCGGGCGGTCCGAGCGCCGGTGCGCGTCCGCCGGAAGAGCGGGCAGCGGTCGCCTTGCACCCATCGCGCAAGCGAGTCAGGTCCCCGCCGGCCGCTCCGGGCGGCGGAAGCGCCAGCGGGGGCGGGGGCGGGGGCGGTGCCGCGTCGCATGCCGATGCGCCGCGCGTCGCTCGTCCGGCGCAGCCCCAGCCAGGCCTCTCGCCCCGCCCCCGCCCCCGCTCCTGCCCCTGCCCCCGCCCCCGCCCCCGCTCCTGCCCCCGCCCCCGCCCCCGCTCCTGCCCCCGCCCCCGCCCCTGCGCCTGCCGCCCTCCCTGCCACCGCCCCTGCCCCCGCCCCTGTCCCCGCCCCTGCCCCCGCCACTGCCCCTGCCCCGCCCCTGCCCCCGCCCTGCCCCGCCCTGCCCCCGCCCTGCCCCCGCTCCCGCCCCTGCCCCGCCCCTGCCCCGCCCTGCCCCGCCCCCTGCCCCCGCCCCTGCCCCCGCCCTGCCCCTGCCCCCGCCCACACACCCCGCCCCTGCCCCCGCCCCTGCCCCCGCCCCTGCCCCCGCCCCTGCCCCGCCCTGCCCCCGCCCCTGCCCCCGCCCCTGCCCCCGCCCTGCCCCGCCCCTGCCCCCGCCCCTGCCCCGCCCCTGCCCCGCCCCCGCCACCACTCTAGCCACGCTCCCGCCACCGCTCCCGCCACCGCTCCCGCCACCGCTCCCGCCACCGCTCCCGCCACCGCTCCCGCCACCGCTCCCGCCACCGCTCCCGCCACCGCCGCGCCGCACGACTTGCATACACATACGGAAAACGCTACTCATTGTTCAGTTTTTCAATACTCCATACGATTGATTGATTCGGGTCGCGTCAACTGCGAAAAGCATTAGACCCAGAAGTGTAGGGCGTGTTTTTATCGCGAGACGTGGCGGAGATGTCTTCCGCTGGTTGACGTGTCTTGCGGGCAAGCGGGGGTTTCCCCAACCAGGTATCTCCCACCAGCGGGTCACCATCCCAGTCAGGACGAGATCTAGGCTCCTGACAGGTCTGAAACATCTACAACATATAGTGGAATTATACATTTCACAATACATTCATCATTCTTCCAACCATCCTCTCCATCTTTGCACTTTTCTTCTTTTTCTTTTTCTTCCTCTCTGTGACATTCGTGCTCCTTTGTCTACTGTCATAATTATTATTATTAGGAGTTCTAGGCTCCTGACAGGTCTAAAACATCTACAACATATAGTGGAATTATACTACCTTTCACAATACTTTCATCATTCTTCAGACCATCCTCTCCATCTTTGCACTTTTCTTCTTTTTCTTGTTACTCATCCTCTCTGTGACTTTCGTGCTTCTTTGTTTAATGTCCTTTGTCTAATGTCATCATTATTATGAGAAGGAATTTATATTAGAAGGAAAATTTCATTGCTTTCAACCTTTCTTCTAAATTAATGCTGAAAATCACTGGATCCGATCTCGGAAACATAGTGCGGCAGGGCAGTTCGCGTCCGGTGCCGCCTTCGGCGCTTTGGCATTAGGCCAGGGGCCGCGCCGCGCCGCGCCGCGCCGATGGGAGTCGTAAGCGGATTTGGTGTTTGTGGCGGCCGTAGGCGGTTCCGGAGGGTCTTCAAAGTCACAGAGCACCGCGCTTAGAGTTGGCAAAGTAAAGCGTTTTGTGGCGACAGCTGCGGATCTACTAGGAGATGAAACTTCGCGATAATGTTGATCCAAAAGTTTGAAACCATCCATAGGAAAGGTGTTTGCTTCTTTCCCAATCCCCTGCACTACAGCTGTGTGCATACGAGTATGTGAGGTAAATGCAGATTTGCTCAGGGGTGGATCCAGCCAATCATTTTGTGTGTGGGTGGGGGGAACAAATTTTTGTTCAATAATAAACATTTGTTATGTTGTATATTATTTTTGTAGTGTGTATGATACTTAGGAAAAGGATTTTGAGGTGCAAATTATGGTCGTTAAAGGTGAAAAAAGGTTCTGAAAATTGTTTGTTGTTTCACAACTATATTAAGGTTTAAATCAGTTTCATGAACTAAGTTTCAAAAGTATACGTATCATTTTGCACCAATTTTTTCTTCTTTGTAGAGTCCAGAAGTGGTGATTCATAGTACTTTATCCAAGTCTGTAGTGGATAGAGAACTGTTAAACAATTGCCAGCACTGACTGAACCTATTTTACCCGCGGATCGTGTAGTAGAACGTACTTCGCTGGCCCGTCAAACTGTGCCCGCACCATCGCCCACATGGGAACCTAGGTGCTCTTGCGGGCACAGGCATCTTCCCCTGACTTCCCTCTTTTTTCATCTCCCTCCAAATCCACAAGTGCTGCCAGTGCTCTTTTAGTATTGACGGCGTCACGATGGCCAGGGTAAACATTTCCCTCAGGACACAGAGAAGTGGATTTCTGCACACCCCTTTAAAAGTCCTGAATGCCTATCTGGGCAGCACTTTAACTCCAGCGGGAAAGGGTTAAACTGTCACATCAACACTGCTGAAACTGAAATTTGACTTTACAACTGTAGATTGACCATTGTTGCTGTGATATAAATTACTGGTAGTTTACGTAAAAGATATTTTAATATTTATTTAATTAGTTGACTTCTGATTAAAGGTGAATTTAAAAAGCTGTTGAAGAAAAGAAAAGATGCTTTTTTCTGCCCAATCGTTTCAAAACGCAGAAAAAAGTGGAAAAAATGTGGTAAAGCAAAAAGAGGGAAAAGGTGACAAAATGTAATAGTCTCACGAAAAGGTGCAAAAAGATGTAGTAAATTGTGCTTACTCGTGTTTCGCTTCATTTCATCCCCTCATATATATATATATAAAACTACCAGAAAACTATGAAAATAACTAACTATATTTCCGAAAAGGTGCTGCACCTTAAAACCCTTTCCCTAGTATACTCCTCAGTATTATTTTTTAAATAACTACATATTTCAAACATAAATAAATATTACATCAATGTTGCTACATAAAAGAAGGTAACACACACAAACTTTAGGCCCATGGGAGGAAGGCGGCAAGGCCTATATCCGCCAGTGATTTGAGCGAGCGAATGCAGTGGAACTGGAAACAGTGGAGCAAGTGTCGCTCCTGATCGATCATTTGCGTTGACTTCCAGGCAAGCTCGGGCGCTCGGTTTTTTTGATTGATTGATTTTTTCGTGTTTCCGGGCGCGTCAACTGCTTTGGTCATTATTCCCGTTAGTGTAGTGCATATTTTTCTCGGGAGATGGCGGTGATCTTCCCCCGCTGGATGGCGAGATCCGGCACCGACCTACCGTCGGCTAGTGGGTTTCCCCCTAACCAGGACTCTCCCACCAGCGGGGCACCGTCCCAGCCGGGACAAGCTCTAAGCTCCCGACCGGTCTCCAGGAATATATGGTAGTGTAGTGCATGTTAGTGTAAGTGTGTGTGTTGGAGGAGAGGATAGGACAAGGAAGAGGAAGAAAAGATCGCGCACGGTCCGTGGCCCGTTTGGTAGGGTACTGCTCCGGCATTCGCCTGGTGTTGATCGGAGAAACCACGGAAAACTACCGATCAGAGCAGCCGGCCGCTAGAATCCTCCTCCAGACAGCGACTGAATTCGACCTAGCTGAAAAGCTGGTGTCGAAAAATCCTGCCGCCGTGGGGAGTGTAACCTAGGACCTCCCGGTCAGAGGCGCTGCAGTGACATCAGTTGATGCACTGAGCTACCGCTACCGGTCGGGCGCTCGGGTATCGGTGGCTGGTATCAAACCTGCCACCTACCAGACTCGTTCTGTCGCGGGAGCGCGAGGGGAATCGGGTGAGAGCGGCGTGACTGTGGCCCGCGGGCTTCTAATATATCTCGACGGGGTCGCTGACCCCGGCGTTCCGGGTTCGACTCCCTCTCAAAGCTGCTTTTGTGCTGTACCGCCCTCGTTGCAACTCGCAGAAGTTTCTGCCCTAGGGCCGAGGCGAATGGTACTCGTGCAAAGCTTCGGTGGCAAATTAGGTTTTTAGATGTGCATTTAACGAGTGACTTCTTCCTCGTGCAAATTACGTTTTCCGACCTTGGAAGTCTACTATTGTTCATGATCGCGTTCTTGCCGTAATTTTTCCACGGTTCCAATTTCCATTACACTTCGAGAAATGATTGGGTCTGAGTATTATTTTTCGTTGAAGCTTTTTCTTTTAAGACGATATTTGGAATTCGGAAAGTGCATCTGATCATATGTTGCACGAGATAGAATCACTACTCTCCTCGGGCAAACTAGTGTTTTTTTTGATTTTCGAAAATGAATACCGTTTTCATCAAAACATCTTAGGTTAATTTCTCACAAGCATTACTCAACCCTCTTCCCAGCTCATTTGTATCGGCCCTACAAAATATTTTTTCTCGTTTTCTCAATTTTTCGGTTCTCGAATAGTAAAAATGAAATATAACTGGAATATAACATGATCCCATATGAAAATTTTCAACGAAATACTGCTAACGCAGTGTAGAGAAAGTATTGTAATACAACCGGAAAAGTCGGCAAATTTTTAAAGATGAAAAACTATAAATTTTAGAGTCCTGGTAACGAAAAACTGGAGAAATCTTTTTCCTAGGTATAGTAAATGTCTGTTTACTAGTTCCTATATAATTTCAATGTAATAATCTCATATTAAATATAATTTTAAAAGTAATTTCAATGTGTCTCAAATTGTAGTTGTAGGAAGAAGGTAAACAATTTTTAACTTTTACAATTATCGAAAATGTTGAAAAGAGAGTTTGCGAGAGTTTTGATTATGTTCGGATGAAATGTAGAATGGTGTGCATCCGATGATATTCTCATCGAATTCGCTTTTCTCTTGTAATAACTAAGATGTTAGTGAACTTTTTTGAAGCTATTCGGTGATATATGAAACTATTTTGTCCTTCGTTGTTTCTGATATAAGTTGCACTTTTGCATGTGTTGATTTTCAAAAGTAATTAAGTGAATGCTTTTGTATCCAGTAGGCAGAGAACTACTCGCAAATCCATGTTTTTCTGACTTGCGAAGCCGGAAACTATTTTTCTTAGGATGGTAAAATAAAAATTAAAAAAAAACCCTCTTGTGCATCGGATTGGTTCGGCGCACTTGTGGTGGTTGCAAGCGCCTTCAGGAGTGTTGCCGGGAAGCAGTCTGCAGTGAAAGCGAAAGCTAGTTATCCTTCACCTCTAAGAAAACGTTTTTTGACTGCTACCAACAGCAAACAAATCTACGGGTTACCCATTAACAATGTACATACGAATTTAAGCTTCAATGGATTTCACAACAACGAATAGTATTTTTTGTTTTGTTCCTGCTCAAGAGAAAGCCTCGAAACCTTTTCTTATTTTGTTGTAGAAAGTAATGAATTTAATGTGACTCTTGAATAAGAAAGATAAAGATATTCTTTCTCAATGTACTAAATTATTTCATCTAATTTTCTTTCATTTCTATTTGTTTCATTTTAATTATTTACTTCTGTTATTCGTTTCAATTATTCTCTTACGTTTGTATCTTACTGGACCTACTTATAATTTGTTATCAAACAGAAAGTTGGTAGTGAAAAAATATTGTAAAATACAAACATTGTGCGGTTTTTTGTAGTTCAACCAGAGTTTCCTAGAACCTAGTATAATTTTCAGTCAATCTTTCGTGCATCGCCTGGCTGTTTGCAACAAAATTCTCAAATCTACACACCTTGTCTCTCACTGCTATTTGACACTTCTCAGCGGCTTTCTGATTCTTATCAGGTTACTGTAATGGACTTCTCGTACCCCGGTCACTTCGTGTTGGCAAATGCTTCATCCGGTCATATACTAAAGTACACTTCAAAACGAACGTTTCCTTCCAGGGGTCTTAATTCACGAATTGTCGAAACAAAAAACCGGTAGCGGTAGCTCAGTGCATCAACTGATGTCACTGCAGCGCCTCTAACCGGGAGGTCTTAGGTTCGAGTCCTGACGGCGGCAGGATTTTCGACACTAGCTTTTCAGCTAGGTCGAATTCAGCTGCTGTCTGGAAGAGAATTCTAGCGGCCGGCTGCTCTGATCGGTAGTTTTCCGTGGTTTCTCCGATCAACCCCAGGCGAATGCCGGAGCAGTACCCTACCAAACGGGCCACGGACCGCGCGCGATCTGTCCTACCTCTTCCTTGTCCTATTCTCTCCCCTTACACACACACTTACACTAACATGCACTACACTACCACATATTCCGGAAGACCGGTCGGGAGCTTAGAGCTTGTCCCGACTGGGGCGGTGCCCCGTTGGTGGGAGAGTCCTGGTTAAGGGGAAACCCCACTAGCCGACGGTAGGTCGGCGCCGGATCTCGCCATCCGGCGGGGGAAGATCACCGCCATCTCTCGAGGAAAAAACATGCACTACACTAGCGGGAATAATGACCGAAGCAGTTGACGCGCCCGGAAACACGAAAAAATCAATCAATCAATCGAAACAAAAACATTTACTGGCTGATTCAGGAAAGAGCGAGAATCGCACCTTATTTACATCACACTGGGTAGGCAAAGAACTCGTATTCGCAGTTTACTTTTATTTTATCGTGTGAATATCCGGCGTTGCCCAGGTGTTGATTTAACATAATTATCTATTAAACAGGCCTACCCGTCTCGCAGTGCCCAGTGCCCATTAAAAGCGGTACATACATTGCAGGTTGCATAAAGATTTTATTTGTTAATGTCACTCACCTCTCACCCATCCTGGTAGTCTTTTAGACGTTAAAGAGAATAGGAAACTATCTAGTACGAGAAAGTCTGTGCCATTCTGTAACATCACTAGTTACTTACACATATACTTACGTATAAACCTAATATTTAGAAGGTTATAAAATGCTACCCGCAAATGCCACCGCATCCCGGTGTTTCTTTTTTTCCGACAGAAAAAACTTGTTTTGTGGCTCTTTTATCATAAGACTTTTTCTGGCTCCTAAATGCAGTAAATTACTTTCTCCAATACGTTGTGTAGTCAGAATTTACGTTTTGTGCTCCCCTAATTCTGAAGACGTGTTTTTTCGAAACGTCCGTCCGCCTATCCCTGCGTTTGTGAACGACACTAACGCCTTAACTATTCGTAGAATATTTTCCAAAATGCTTCGATCGTTTTTGGCTTACTTATGTCGTGCAATTTTGAAATGAATTCTTAAAGTTTCCGAGTAATTTGGATGTTCGAATGTTGATAGAGTTTGGAACTTACAGGATTAGTTGTGAAAATCGGACCTATGCCATATTTATAAGTGTCTTTCACTCTATTCTTCCATGAAATTTAAAGAAAAAACTGTAGCTTAAAAAAAAATTAAAGTGTTCCATGGTCTTCAGTTAAAAATACCTTCATAAATCAAATAATTCTTTTCAAAATGGCTAGACTTCGAATCGGATCAAATCGACCAGGGAATTTTGGCAAAAAAAAAGGTACGAATTTATTAGGCACTAGTGTTGTTCATAGACGGACCTACATTTTGAAGAAAAACAAACAAAAACAACAAACACAAAACAACAACAAAAACCACTTGGTGTCAGGGGACCCCAAACCGTTGATGTTGCCGAAAATGAAGCTTTTAATGCAAATAAATCGCTTCCTCTATACTACATATGCGGGTAAATAAAAATCAAAATGATGTGCACCTCTCTCTGTAATTTGGGTTCTCAGAATTCGTAGGATGTTAGTAAGTCGGGGAGGATATTTAATGAAGGCGAGGTGCAGGGGTGGCGCCCTCCCAATCGCCGCATTCCGCTCCGCTGCGCGCTGCGCCCATCAGCCCCCGCTGCTGCCGCCGCCGCCGCCAAGCGCGCGTGGCGAATGGGCGGTGAAATGAGATGGAAATATCTCCGGGATCAGGTTAAGAATGTCCCCGTGAAGTATGGGCTTCCAGGAGAATGCTCCGCTTGCGTGTGTGTGTATGCGTATGCGTGTGTGTGTATGCGTATGCGTGTGTGTGTATGCGTATGCGTGTGTGTGTATGCGTATGCGTGTGTGTGTGTATGCGTATGCGTGTGTGTGTATGCGTATGGGTGTGTGTGTATGCGTATGGGTGTGTGTGTATGCGT
>BLKR01005419.1:0-81357 GCA_011170035.1 Teleogryllus occipitalis
ATTATTTTACAACACTTGCCAGATGACATTAAACGATTAAATTCAATAGAAAAGTTTAAATCCCAAGTGAAATCGTTTCTGCTGCATAACTGTTTCTATACAATTAGAGACTATACTGAGCATCACAAGAAAAGTAACATTAATTTTAAAAATGATACATAATGCATTATTTACCATTTGGACTGTATAAATGAGTATAAACAACCTGTAACAACTATTGTACTACAGCTTCCGGGTCAATGACCCCCCATCTCGATCAGGTTTTGTCCTGCTTCTGATCCATTGAGCAAATGCTGAGATGGCCCCCTTGTTTTGCTTCTGGACATAAATGTAACTTCATTTTCTGTGCACGTCTTCAGAATTCAGTGGGAAATACAAATTATTCAAATTATCGTTTCCATGTTGTCGCGGCAGGAAGTAATAAGAGCCAAAATTTATTGCTTATTTATCCTCGAAAATAGATTTTATTACATGGGAGTTTTTTTGTTTTTTTCTCCCTTTCAAAATTCAAAATTTATTGCTTATTTATCCTTGAAAAATCGGATTTTATTACATGGGAGTTTTTTTGTTTTTTTTCTCCTTTCAAAATTCAAAATTTATTGCTTATTTATCCTTGAAAATGATTTTATTACATGGGAGTTTTTGTTTTTTTTTCTCCCTTTCAAAATTCAAAACTTAAGTAGTATATGATTTAGTGTAGGGATCACAGAATTTTGAAAATGTGCACACAATTCACTTTTCCCCATAGCCCGTCATACGCAGTTTTTAACTGTTTTTTAACGTAAATAAATAAATAAAATAAATAAATAAATAAACAAATCAAACCAAACTAAAATAATGTAGTACAATTCAAAGTACGAAAATATCATGTTCAGTATAACTAAGGAATTTTTAACTTTTATTTTGATTTTAACATAGATTGATGAGATTTGAGGAGCAGCTAATCAAAACGCATATTCTCCAATGGTGGAAAAAATTGAGCTAGATAACAAATCATGCGGTTTATATTACTCTCTACACGTCCCAGCTTTTAGATTTATTCAAAACGCATTTAATGAAATGTGGTAATACGTGGTTTGAAGAAATCTGAAAGCAAGAGCGTGTAGAGATTTTTTTTTATTTATTTATTTTACGTCAAAAAACAGTTAAAAACTGCGTATGACGTGCTATGGGGAAAAGTGAATTTATTAAAAACTACACCATTTCATATTAAACTCAATTTTTCCCACGAGTGGATAACACGCGTTTTGATTAGTTGCTCCTCATTAATAAATTATTTTGTTTTTACTTCACGTAAAAAACTTAAAGGTGCCGTAAACATATAAAAATATTAGAATATGAGTATTTTCTTCCAAATATTTAAGCGTTTGTTTCTCAAAAGTAATTTAATTGGGATATTGTCGTCATTGTGTATGTCATTACTGAATCACGTTTAGATCAACTAACTCCGCACTTGACTAATGAGTGGGGCCCAAGTAGCTGATGGATTTCGCCTGGGGTCCTATGTTCTAATTGTGTGCTGCAGGAGCGATCGGTTTCAGGTGGCTCATTTCCAGGCACCACAGCCTCCGCCCCCATCGCCACCACCGTCCGTGTGAGGGCGATCTCTGTGTGAGGGCGCCCGTGTGAGGGCGTCCGTGTGAGGGCGTAGGTAGACCACTCCCCGAGGTTATGAAACGAATTCTGTGGATTTGTTTTCACGCGACTACGTGTTTGGAAATGTTGCCACGTTTCCAAGGACAGAAATAATGAAAAATCTTGTGTTTTAAAAGAGCATTCTTGTGAACAAGTAGAGGTTTTTTTGATTCTTGAAGGTAATACAAAATAATAAATAACTTTACTGAGCAGAATACTAAGATATGTCATTCCAACAAACTTTCCTTAATTTAGCTTGCACTACTACCGTTCCCTTGGCTCTTCTATTTTTTCTTGAAATAGTACAGTAGTAGTTATATGAGCGAAGAGAATGAAGTTAAGCAATATTTGGGTGTGATATGCACTGAAAAGTTTGGTATTACCAGGCCTCATGATTTATATTAATCGCGAAGATCGAATGCAATCCCCTGGCTGGTGACTTGGAAAGACCTTAACAAAGCGAATCAAGAGAGCCGCAATCAAACTCGCCATTTTTTGAACAAATATCAAGAAATGCAACCCTTAATTTAACAAACACCTTTTGAATCACTGCCCTCTTGAAATTCTAGCCCAGTGTTCCAGTTTTCTATATGATTTACCATACCGTGACCAGAAACTAACGCCCCTTAAGGGCAACGCCCTAGAGGGAAGATTCTGGCGAGCCGATCCGGGACTGCGGGAGCGGCGGGTAGCCAGCGGAGGTTGCGCGGGGCCGTCGATTGAGATTTCGTCGCCAACGCGGGATGCGCCGGCGAGGGGAAGACGGGGCGACGGGCAGTCCGCGGCAGGGGGCGGCGGTCGCGGCGGCGGTGGCGGTGGCGGCGGCGGCGGCAGTCGGAGACACAGATCGAACGGAAGAGGCCGCGAAGGTACGTCGGCGGAGCAGCGGGGTGGGCGAGGAGAGCGGGGGGTGGAAAGGGGGCGGGACGCGGGGACGCGCGGTTGGGCGAGAGGCTGACACGGAAACGGATAGTTGGGTAGCGCCAGCAATAGAGGGGAGTTATGGGGGATAAATACAAGGGCGGCGGGGCCCGCGCGGCGCGCGGCGGCGCGGGGCGGGGCGGGGCGGCGCGCGGGGAGGGAGGCGAGGAGCCGAAAAGAGTTTAATTTTCTCCCCGTTTCGTGGCCCATAAATCGCGGGCGGTCGGTCGGGGCCATTGAAGTTGGGAGTGACTGAGGCGGCCTCGTGGCCAACCGGAGTCATGCAATCTTGCGAATTGCCCGCAATTCTTCGTCCGTCCCCGCGCGCCCGCGCCCCTAACCCGCGCAGGCGGCAGCCAGCGCGCTGGCGGGGTCGCGGCGGGGTGAACCGTGCGGGCAGGGGGTGGGGCGGGACTGCTGGAAGAAGCGCCCGTCCCAGCTCCTTTTCCGTCGGTGCGACCGGTTCGAAGAAGGGAGACTGCACGGAGTGGAAAGGGCAAGGAGGCGTGAGAGACAGGACGGGGCGGGGCGGGGTGAACCGGTGCGGGGAGGGGGTGGGGCGGGACTGCTGGAAGAAGCGCCCCGCCCAGCTCCTTTTCCGTCGGTGCGACCGGTTTGAAGAAGAGAGACGGCGCGGAGTGGAAAGGGCAAGGAGGACGCGCGTGTGCGGGGAGGGGTAGGACGGGAATGTGCGGCTCCCAAATGTGTGTTGTGAGAATGGACGTAGCAGGGGTGTGGCGGAGATGAACATGACGAGGATGTACGTGCCGGGGATGTAAGTGGGATGACCGTGAGAGACAGGTGCGTGACGGGGAAGCTCGTAGCTGGAACGTGTGTGATGGGGACGTGCGTGGCGGGAATGTGCATGATAAGAAAGTGCGGAGCCGCAGTGTGCACACCGGTGACGTACGGGGGTAGGGGATTTGCATGGCAGTGCCGGGAGGTGGGAAACATGGGAGGAGCGGGGACGTTTCTTAGCCCGCCTTTTCCGCTCCTCCTCTCCTCTACCACCCGCGCGACCTGCTCGGTGGCGGAGAGGGGCGGCGCAGGGTGAGTGAGTCAGTGAGGGGAGTTGTGAGCGAGGGGTGCAGAGAGGTGGAAAAGGTGCAAGTGATCAGGAGTCGAGTAGGGACGCTTCTTGCACACTCCTCGCCCGGCTCCCAGCTCCGACCGACTGCTTGCAAGAGGGAGACAGAGCATAGCGGGGAATACGGGGAGGTGGTGGCTTTTTTTTAAGAGGGTTGGGTGGTGTAGTGCGAAGGCGGTGCGGAGAGGTACGGGCGGTGCTGGGCGGCGCTGGGCGGTGCTGGGCGGTGCTGGGCGGTTGCGGGCGGTGCTGGGCGGTGGGGGCGGTGCTGGGCGGGGAGGGGCGGTACTGAGCGGTGCGGGGCGGTGCTGGGCGGTGTTTGGCGGTGCGGAGCGGTGGGGGTAGCACGGGGCGATGCGGGGAGGTGGGGGGAATTGGGAAGGGGCGGGAACGCTGCTTCCACTGCCTCCATCCGCTCCAACGGCTCAACGAAGAAGAGGGAGTGCGCGTTGCGGAGGGTGAGGGGATGTGTGCAGGGACGCGAGGGGAGGGAGAGGGCGATGTCGAGAGGGCGTTGCCGGGGGGACTGCTACGCGGCAGAGAGCTACCAGCGAAGAACCTGCCCCCACCCTTCGTGCGTCTCGGCTTCAGGTCTATCACACAAATCCAAGACGTCGAGGATCGTAACGTAAATATTACAGACCCATTTTTCATGTTTACTTTCGAATTGAAGTACTCCAGAGTTTTCTCCATCGTCTAATCAGCTTAGACGGTCTTTGTTGCCTTATAATGAAATATAACGTCTAGGCAAACTAGTGTAATCCATTCATTGACCGATCCCGTGATCCATTTTCCTACGAAATATAACGTCCTTCACCCTTTTTCTTGTAATTAGCACTGCAACCCTTTGATGAATTCGATATTCAATGATTTAAAGAACTGTTGGTTTTCCTTGGAATTCTTATTAAAATTAATTATAAAGAGATTGAATTTCAGATGATTAAATTAAGAAAATTTGAAGCTTTTTAAAGTTAAAACACTTTATGCGTTTGAAAGCATACAATAAATTCTTAAACAGTTATTGAAATCAAAGTGTCATGGAGGCAACATACTTAGAATCTCTGAGTGTACTACATTGATAGAATCCACATTGTCGATGGAGAACGTTTATTTGTACCACACAGTAATACTCAAATATCAGATACTACATTTGCCGACTAAATTCCGAAACGAAGTACATTTCGCGAACTGACATTTCTGGAAAAAAGATAGTGTTTCGAGCAATGGACAGAGTTTATTACGTAGTTTTGAACATGAAGTATTAAATGCTAATCGTTGCGTCATTTTCTTTTTCTTCTCGGACTACAGTAAAATTTGTTACGAAGGTAAGTGTGTGGGTTTAAAAATACGAAGTAAATAAAACCTTTTATACTTTAGTAATTAGTAGACTTTTGATACATTTGCTTTATTTAAATGTTTGATAATCCGTGTTTCTACTAAAATTTGGTTTAAAAGAAAACTGTATTTAATTTAAAAACCTATTTCGGTAGTTGTCATATGTTGAATTGTATGTAAAGGACAAAGAGACACATCCGAAATATTTATTTAAGCGCCCAGTAACACACTGGCATTTGCTAATTTAATCAAATTTTGTCAAGGAGCAAGTTTGCTAATGGACAATATTGTATCTGATTCCTCTCATCTAAGATTTCAACATATTTCTACCCCATGAAAACATTTTTGGGGAATAAACTTTATGACTGAGTACAAAACGCTTCATCGAATTTTCCTAGCGCATTAGACTCGTAACTATTCTGTTCTACCCGATTAATTTCTTCGTACGCAAGAATTAAAATTAAAGGGTGTAGTACATATAAATGGATGGTATAAAACTGTTCCTTTGGTGATAATCTGTCTAGTATAACATTGGATTGTGCGGACGACTCAGACTACTGGCCACTAGTTAGTGTAAAATGCGTGATGGTTAACATTCCTATGTGGTACTAAAATAATACATGATAAACGAGAGCTTCACGAGTTGACATCACCATCACTTGAAAAAAAATGTAGTTGCGATTATAGTAATTTATGCACACGAATATTCTCAATTTGTTATTCGTTCAACAAAAATGTAATCATTAGAGTTTAGGGACTGAATTACATATTCCTAGGATAACAGTATTCCATAGCGCCGCCTCGTAATCCAGTAATAAGCAATGAACAGAATTTGTTGTGAAATCATCAGGATGTCGATTATCATTATCATTGATGACTTGATATCATCGAAGACTTGGATATGTGCGAGTGAGACGCATGTGGACGGGCAAGGCGAGAAATGGAGTGTACACGAAGGAACCAAGGGCGGGCGAGTTCTAGCCGACGCGCATGTGAACGGGTGAAGCGGGCGGACGTTCGTCGAGGTTCACGTGAACGGCGGAGTTCAATGGAGGGGGTGCCAAGCATAGGCGACGCAGTGAATCCCAGAGAAAGTAGATTGGAGAGGGCGAGTCATGGAGAAGTACACCGCATTGGGGAAGACAGAGCATGGGGAAGGATGAGACATGAAATAATCCAGAGCATGGAGCAGACATTAGGTGGACAGAAAAGGAGGAGAGTGAGGAATGTGTGAGGAAATGGGTGAGGCATGCGGGAAGATGAACCATGGTATAGGAAGCATTGGGAAAGCAATGAGTAGGAAGCAAGTGTGGGGGAGAAACAGGAAATGGCTTCGCACGTGGGAGGCGAGGCATGGGGAGGGCGCGACTAAACGACTAGGGAAGTATGTGGAATGGCGAGGGATGAGATAGGGCAAGGGACGGGAGGACTATGAACGAAAACAAAGCATTGGAGTGGGTGAGGTATGTGATTAGAGGAGGTAAAGAAATAGCAAGGCCAGGTTACGGGTATACAAGACAATGGGGTTGCCGGAGCTGCGGCCAGGTGTGTCATGAGGCCAGGCAAGACGGGCTGAACATAGGCTGAGGGGGTCATGGAGTGAGTGAGGCTTCGGGTGGACCAGGCAGTGGGGTTGCCGAGACGTGGCGCAGGCGTATCATGAGGTCAGGTTATCCATGAGTGTGCCCAGAGGATAGGACGAGGGAGACTTGGAGTAAGCGATGGGGGGGGGGCAGGCAGTGAGGTTAGCCCAGTCATCGGCCTGGCGTGTCATGATGTCAGGCGAGTGGCGTCAGGCGAGTCAGGTGAGCTCGAGGCAGAGTATAGGGCGAGGGAGTCATGTAGTAAAATGAGGCTGGGTACAGACAGGCATTGGAGTTGCTGAGGAATGGTGCTGGCGTGTCAGGAGCCCAGGGCATTCATGAATGTGTCCAATTCATAGGGCGAAGGAGACATGGAGTAAGCGAGGTGGAAGTGAGCCAAGTAGTGAGGTATCATAGTCATGGGCCAGGCAAGCCATGGACGGGGCAGAGTATAGGACGAGGGAGTTATGCAATGAGTGAAGCAGGGAGCGGGACACTGAGTTGGGCTGGCGAGTCATGATGCTTGAGGGCAGACGAACCATGGATGAGGGAAGAATATAGGGCGAAGGAATCAAGCAGTGTGTCGCTTGGCGGTGATTTGCTCAATTGAGTGGCGAGGAATGGGCCAGGCATGTCGTAAGACCATGGGTACGGGCAGGGCATGAGGCGAGGGAGTGGGGTCAAATCATGGAGTGGGCCAGGTAGTGAGACACGGACAGGCGTGTCATAAGGCCTTACAAGGCATGAGTGCAGACGGAATATGGGACAGACGAGTCATGGAGTGAGTGCGACTAGAGGTGGGCTCGAATGAGTGCAAGGAGAGTCGAGACGTGGGTGGTTGGGCAAGTCGCAAGGCGGTGCGGCACGGCGCGGCGGACGGGCTGAGAGTGGAGGGGGAGCGAGGCGGGGAGGCCTGGCCGCCGGCCAGCACCGGAGCACCGGAGTCCTAAAGGCTACGCCGTAAAGGGGAGATCCGCCCGAACACCGTATGCGTCCATAAAGAGTGAATCGGCCACTTGCCGCCGCCACCTCCCCCGCCTCTTCCGCAGCATCCACCGCCACCCTCTATGAGTTCGATGGCGCAGTATATCGCATCCTCTACTGTCCAACTATATCCTTTTGTTGGAAGCCGCTTGCCACCATTATTACGTTGTTCGTCATTTACATTTCGTTTTCTTGAACTCGCTCTACCCAACCAAGTCCCTGATGAAACGTTAGAAACAATTGTCCAATTGAGGTCTGTTAAATTTCAATATAACGGAAACTAGAGCCGGTCATAAGGACATTTCCAATCGTTCATGGAAACTAGACCAGCACACAGAGGCCGACATGTCCGACAATGCCAGTTCCAGCACTTCGATTATCGAGAACGAACGATACCGATACTAGGACTCGGGGTTTGCCTTCCGTGTCAACGACAATGCTGAAGGCATTTGCACAAGGTATGTTGCAAACTTCTGCAAAGTTGTGCAATTGAAAATGCGCAAGTATGAAAGTGATGTGACGTGTAAAAATGTTGTAAATATATTTTTCATTATGAAAAGTAATCATTAACATTTTTTATTAACGTTTTTTTCCTTTGTAAGAAAACTCAAGGTGTTTCACACAAGAGAAAAAACACCCGAAATTCCCAGACACAGCGCACAGAGCACGATTCACCGATACTGTCGAGAATGAGTTGTATCAATAATATCGATACTTAAGAGGTACCCACCTACGAATAGATTTCACAGGCAAAGAAGGAGCCCGCTTGCCATCCGAGACTGTGAAAGCAAGAGAGTGAAAACGATCGATAATAAAATGTGTTTTGTCCCGCTGTATCGGAAACAATGAGAAGGAAAACCGAATATGAAGATTCCATTAGCGCGCCCCAGTATTCTAGTGTGGTTTGGTTTGTTAGGAGATAGGAGATGCAGCCTTGTTAGAGTACTCACATTACAATGTTGTGTATCTGAGCAGTTACTTCAATGGTAATTTTAATGAATATTTATCTTCCCATGTCTTGAATCATTAACTCTCGTTCTTTGTAGATGTCATGTCATGCTGTCTCTAGCATTCATTTTCAATGATAGTTCATGGTGGTTATTACTATAAAATGCCCTAAATAAGGTAGCGAAATGAAAGCTTGCCTTTGAAGTTGAAATACAGACATACAAACAGAATTATGGTCCAGTTCTTTTTTGTTTTTTTTGTGCTTTCGGGCGCGTCAACGGCTTTGGTCATTAGTCCCGTTAGTGTAGTGCATGTTTTTTTCTCGGTAGATGGCGGTGGTCTTACCCCGCTGGATGGCGAGATCCGGCGCCGACCTACCGTCGGCTAGTGATGTTTCCCCCTAACCAGGACTCTCCCACCAGCGGGGCACCGCCCCAGCCGAGACAAGCTCTAAGCTCCCGACCGGTCTCCCGGAATATGTGGCAGTGTAGTGCATGTTAGTGTAAGTGTGTGCGTAAGGGGGAGAGGATAGGACAAGGAAGAGGCAAGACATATAGCGCGCGGTCCGTGGCCCGTTTGGTAGGGTACTGCTCCGGCATTCGCCTGGTGTTGATCGGAGAAACCACGGAAAACTACTGATCAGAGCAGCTGGCCGCTAGAACTCTCGTCCAGACAGCGACTGAATTCGACCTAGCTGAAAAGCTAGTGTCGAAAATCCTGCCGCCGTCAGGACTCAAACCTAGGACCTTCAGGTCAAAGGCGCTGCAGTGACATCAGTTGATGCACTGAGCTACCGCTCCCGGTTTATGGTCCAGATTCCAACTAATTTGCCAGTAATAAATCCCCTTTATTCGTTAGTCTGTCGATCTTTTAGATCATTCTGTTCCACTTACTGGGAAAATATTATAATCGGAAACATGATTTTTTGTATCTAGCTGAATATCATGAATCTATTACGATACTCGTATCCTGAAGAGTACGTTTTGCACAAACGTTTATGTGTAATGCTCACGAAGATAACTCAAGTAAGTACTTCTTTAAACATTTTACATGCGATATTAAATGCTGAAGCTTTTTCACAATTCATCAGACTTAGAAAATCAAAGAACAAAGCAATATTTAATCATTCATTCTTAAATGAAGAGTTATTAATGTGTAATATAATTTCAAATAAACTGCTATTTAAGCTGTTTAAAATATAATTATAAAAGTAGCGGTGCATCTGTGGTCGCCTAGCGGTCGCCTCTGCCTCTCTGTTTCTCTATCTCTCTACTTCTATGTTTCTCTGTGTCTCTGTCTATTTTTCTTCCTATATATCTCTCTGTCTCTCTGATCCCATCTCTTTCTGTGTGCCTATCTCTCAATCTTTCTCTCTCTGTCTCTCTCTGTCTTTATCCCTGACTCTATCTCTGTCTCTGTCTCTCTCTGTCTTTATCCCTGACTCTATCTCTGTCTCTGTCTCTCTCTGTCTTTATCCCTGACTCTGTCTCTGTCTCTCTATGTGTCTTTCTCTGTCCCTCTCTGTCTCTTTCTCTGTGTCTCTTTCTCTGTCTTTCTCTGCGTCTATCTGTGTCTATATCTCTGTGTCTCTATCTCTGTGTCTTTATAACTGTATCTCTGTCTCTATCTGTTTCTATCTGCCTCTATCTCTTTCTCTATCTCTCTCTCTGCCTCTTTCTCTCTCTGCCACTGTCACTCTCTACCTCCGTCGCTCTTCCCCTCTGTCTCTGCTTCTCTCTCTTAGTCTCACTCTCTCTTTATCTCTCTCGGTCTCCGTCTGTCCGTCTCCGTCTTTCCGTCTCCGTCTCTCCGTCTCCGTCTGTCCGTCTTCGTCGCTCAGTCTCTGTCTCTCTGTCTCTGTCTCTCTGTCTCTGTCTCTCTGTCTCTGTCTCTCTGTCTCTATCTCTCTGTCTCTGTCTCTGTCTCTCTGTCTCTGTCTCTGTCTCTCTGTCTCTGTCTCTGTCTCTGTCTCTCTGTCTCTCTGTCTCTGTCTCTCTGTCTCTCTGTCTCTCTGTCTCTCTGTCTCTCTGTCTCTCTGTCTCTCTGTCTCTCTGTCCCTGTGTCTCTCTGTCTCTCTGTCTCTGTCTCCCTGTCTCTGTCTCTCTGTCTCTCTGTCTCTGTGTCTCTGTCTCTGTCTCTGTCTCTCTGTCTCTGTCTCTGTCTCTGTCTCTCTGTCTCTCTGTCTCTGTCTCTCTGTGTCTGTCTCTCTGTCTCTCTGTCTCTCTGTCTCTGTCTCTCTGTCTCTCTGTCTCTGTCTCTCTGTCTCTGTCTCTCTATCTCTGTCTCTCTGTCTCTGTCCCTCTGTCTCTGTCCCTCTGTCTCTGTCTCTCTGTCTCTGTCTCTCTGTCTCTGTCTCTCTGTCTCTGTCTCTCTGTCTCTCGGTCTCTGGCTCTCTGTCTTCTGTCTCTCTGTCTCTCTGTCTCTGTCTCTCTGTCTCTCTGTCTCTGTCTCTCTGTCTTCTGTCTCTCTGTCTCTGTCTCTCTGTTCTGTCTCTCTGTCTCTGTCTCTCTGTTCTGTCTCTCTGCCCTTGTCTCTGTCTCTTGTCTCTCTCTCTGTCTCTCTTGTCTCTGTCTCTCTTGTCTCTGTCTCTCTTGTCTCTGTCTCTCTTGTCTCTGTCTCTCTTGTCTCTGTCTCTCTTGTATCTGTCTCTCTTGTCTCTGTCTCTCTTGTCTCTGTCTCTCTTGTCTCTGTCTCTCTTGTCTCTGTCTCTCTTGTCTCTGTCTCTCTTGTCTCTGTCTCTCTTGTCTCTGTCTCTCTTGTCTCTGTCTCTCTTGTCTCTGTCTCTCTCTGTCTCTGTCTCTCTCTGTCTCTGTCTCTGTCTCTCTCTGTCTCTGTCTCTCTCTCTCTGTCTCTGTCTCTCTGTCTCTGTCTCTCTGTCTCTGTCTCTCTGTCTCTGTCTCTCTGTCTCTGTCTCTCTGTCTCTCTGTCTCTGTCTCTCTGTCTCTATCTCTCTGTCTCTGTCTCTCTGTCTCTGTCTCTCTGTCTCTGTCTCTGTCTCTGTCTCTCTGTCTCTCTGTCTCTGTCTCTCTGTCTCTGTCTCTCTGTCTCTGTCTCTCTGTCTCTGTCTCTCTCTGTCTCTGTCTCTCTGTCTCTGTCTCTCTGTCTCTGTCTCTCTGTCTCTGTCTCTCTGTCTCTGTCTCTCTGTCTCTGTCTCTCTGTCTCTGTCTCTCTGTCTCTGTCTCTCTGTCTCTGTCTCTCTGTCTCTGTCTCTCTGTCTCTCTGTCTCTGTCTCTCTGTCTCTGTCTCTCTGTCTCTGTCTCTGTCTCTGTCTCTCTGTCTCTGTCTCTCTGTCTCTGTCTCTGTCTCTCTGTCTCTGTCTCTCTGTCTCTGTCACTCTGTCTCTGTCACTCTGTCTCTATCTCTCTGGCTCTATCTCTCTGGCTCTATCTCTCTGGCTCTATCTGTCTCTCTGGCAGGTCAGAGCACAGCCACACAATGTTCACCCATTGCCCTAGTGTAGACCAATGTGTTGTTTCCGGATTAATGCTCATAGAAATTAGCCAATGTTGGTCACCGGTCGTGACAGTTTAAACACATACAGGTTATCTGCGCCCTTTTGTATATATATATATATATATATATATATATATATATATATATATATATATATATAAATGATTTCTTTGTGCTTTTGAAAAAAGTTACTGAAACGTTACTGAAAAATGGTACCAAATTTCCACACTTTTCAAAACGCAAATCGTCATTCGCATAGGATTTGTGCATCCCCACCTACTGTGAGAGAATGTCCGCGCAGTGAACAAGCATTCTACTAGCACGAGCTCCACGTCAGGGAATAGAAACACTACGCTAATGACTTTGTCTCGCCCTTGACAAGCCCACAATGCCGCACGACAAATTCTCTGGGCACTAGTTCTTCGACATTAAGAACCGGAAGCCCGTCAAATGCCAATGTGTGCCTGCTGCATGCATGTATAGTAATCCTATTAATTTGTTTTACACAGACACATCAATTTATGATGGTTGAGTCGACTGCGTTTGTAGTCCACCCCGGTTAAAATCATTTTGATCAATATTCATGCTACCGTCACCTGATGAGCGCTCGCAAGCAAAAATACTTGTAACTATCATTATTTCCTTCAAAAACTGCTCTGAGCGACTCGGAAGCCATTGTTTGTTTGATTTAATGGTTATAACCAATGAGCCAATCACCCCCTTTTGAGCCACTCAAACACGTTTTGCAGAATACGCCCATTTTATATTATCAGAGGAATCTTATGATGAGGATCGATTTGTGACGAAATGGCATCATTTATTTTCTCTTTACTAGAAAGTATTGTAATAAATCGAAAAAAACGGCAAATATTCGACAGAAAAACTCTTATGGTAACGATGAAGGGATTTCATTTAGTGCCTACGTAAAGTAAGTTTCTTCCTCAAACACGTGTAATCAGAAGAAATGTTAGATCCTTCATGCCGAAAAATCATTGACAGCAAAACATTTTTATTTTCCGTCAAAAATAGTTAAAAACTGTTTGTGATGTGCTACGGGGAGAAGTGTATACTCTGCACGTTTTCTTACTTCTGAAATCCCTTCTCTAAACCATATACAAGTTGAATTTTGAATACAAAAAGGAAATGGGCGTTTTGAGCCAGAATTGTTAGCAAAATATTCGTTCCGATGTATTAAAACCTATTTTCAAGGGTAAATCAGCTAGAGATTTGGGCTTTTATCCCTCATCATGCCCTTCGTGAAGGAATACTTTGTGCCGCTACAACATTGAGAACGATAATTTTGATTAATAGTATTTCCCCCTGAACTCTAGAAGACGTGCACAGTTAATGAAGTTACATTAATGTACAGAAGCAAAGCATTGGGCCATCTCAGCATTAAACGCCACAAAGTTTGTTCAAGAGACCAGGAAACTGGACGAAACAGACATTTGTCCGTCTGTCCGTCCGTCTATCTCTCTGTGAACAACGCTAACGGCTAAATCGTAAGCAGGATTTCACCAAAATTGGTATTCCCCAATCGGTCTAGTTGGTACCGCGGCCCCTTAAATTTGTGTCTGATATTTTAATTTTGGGGATTCTGTTACTGATATCCCTGGGATATTTTCAATAAATGGCACCTTCGTTTTTATTAAATTTTATCCTCAGATAACGTAAAGGACACTTCAGAGAATGGTGCAGGTATCATTTTGTTTGAATTCTCTGATTCTTCGAAAATTGCAAAAGTTCACATTTTTTCGGCGTCTTCCTACAACGTAAGTAACATAGCAATTACGTTACTTAAAGAAAAACTAAAACTTCTCCAGCTTAAAATGGACAATATTATTTTCTATATAACGTTAAAAATGACTACAGTTCCTGGCTGTCGAAATAGATGCAGATATACACCAACGGTGCTTCGTTTGATTTGTTTGAATTGGACGTTTTCAAGTTATAACTGAGTAGTTTTATGGCAGAAATTACATTTCAATATTTCTTAAACCTTTCCAATAATGCTATAAAGTATATGTTGTTGTGCTGGTTTGAATTAAATCTAACTACGAGTATAATTTTAAAAATTTAAAATATTAAAATTTAATTGAAATTATCGAACTGTAAAATCGTAAATTTTAATAGATGTATAGATTAATCAGTGTAAAAATGAAACGATTTAATCGTGTCGATTAATCGTATGAAATAATGGATTCTTGTACTAATTACAATTAATCCGTTTTAACTTACTGACGAATAAAGAAAATAAATCCAAAGATTTAGTATACCAGAACACAATGTTCCCCGAAATAAACTACTTTTTTCCGCCCAGCAAAATGCCAGACAAAACCGGTAAGTAGGGATTGTAGGCCAAGAGGTCTATCCACGGCGTTTGCAAAAACAGTGTCACCAAAACTAACGTTTTGATTTTTTTATTTAAAAAAATATTTTTTTATTTTTTAGTAGCATTTAGTGCGTGACAGCAGCTAATTCTTTCAGCATACATGAATAGTGAATATCGTTCAATAAATAAAATATCAGGACAGATTTCAACCTGTTCTGTTGAACGGTTACTTGTACGCGACGTTTTGCGACAGAATCGCTTGCAAATCTAAATATTAGTTTAACGTTAAACATCAATTAAGCTTTTTTTTACCAAAATCCAAAACATTGTGTTGTATGCAGCAATAAAACAGCACCAACAAAAACAACAACAATAATAACAATGATAATCATAATAATAATAATAGATAATTGATAGTGGACAGTGTTGTAGCCGATCAAGCCAAAAAAGACACCGCAATATTTCTAATGGATGGATCGACTATACCAAGGCCTTCGACTCAATACTTCATTCGTGGCTTTTGTAAGTCCTTCGTCTCTACAAAGTAAATGCCCAGTATTTGAACCTAATCCGACACTGCATGGGAACTTGGCGTACAAAAATAAAAGTCTCCTTTTTTGGAGGCAGCTATACCACCAACAAACTGAAGATTAAACGAGGAATTTTTCATGGAGATGAGTCTAAGTCCCTTATGGTTCTCCCTAGCTCTAAACCCTCTCAGCAGAATGTTAAGAGATTCGGGTATGAGATGAAATCACCAAATATCCCCATATCCTCATTAATCATCAGTTCTACATGGACGATCTCAAGATAAGAACCACCTTTCCTCGCTGCTTGAACTTGTAAAGACCTTCAGCGACTCTATTTGTATGGAGTTTGGCATTGATAAATGCGCTGCAATGCACGTGAAAAGGGGGAAAATCCTTGATCCGGACAAACTCACCCTGATGTGTGGCACCAAAATTCAAGAACTTGGAAAAGAGGATACATATAAATATTTAGGCGTGCATCAACTTTTGAGCACAAGTGAAGCAAGGAAGAGGCATGATATTCAAAATAAAGTCTTGCAATGAGTCGCAAAAATTTGTAAAAGTCTTTTAAATGGAAAGAAGCTCATGGCAGCTGTCAACACTTGGGCAGTACTTGTGGCTGTCTATACATTTGGTGTTCTTCACTGGACAACATCTGCACTGCAGGAGCTTAATCGAAAAGTTAGGACCGCTCTTACCGAATACCGCATGCACCATCCCAACAGTTCAGTGGCAAGACTGTACATACCTCGGAAAGGAGGTAGAGGTCTTCTGGATATTGAGTCCCTTTGCGCGAAGCAAATCAACAATTTCGCAAATACTTCCTTCAGAAAACGACGGTTGTGCAAGAAGCAATTTGTACCACGGATAAGAATTTTACTCCATTGAACCTTAGTGAAGCGGACTCTGAGAGTCTGTGTATCACCAAAGAAAATAGGCTGAGTGAATGGGCCCAGAAGCGTTTACATGGCAGGTTTCCTACTGAGCTCAAAAGGAACGCTGTGAACATTGCATCGTCAGTCTCCTGGCTAACAAAATCTGGCCTCTTTGCTGAGACAGAAGGCTTCGTCATTTCTATTCAGGACGAAGTAACCGCCACGCAATTACCTAAGGTATGTGATTGGGGATATGAGTGTAGAGGACCACTGACGCCTTTGCAATCAACCCACGAAACCCTCCCCATTGTCACATACTACTTGTTCAAGCCCGATTCAGTTCTGGAGACAAAACGGTGGAATGTTGCAGTCACCACTGATCGCAGGGTCGAAGCCGACAGACCTGACATAATATGGGTCGACAAGTTTTCACGGAAAGGGATTATAATCGACATAGCTATCTCTCTAGACCGAAATATAGCTGCTTCCATTGCCGAGAAGAAGCGAAAATTCAGACCTTGGCTTGAGGGTGATAAATTTTACCTACAGCCTTTCAGACAAGTAATGGGATCCCCTGTCTCTTCTGTACTTGCCAATCTAATTACAGAACAAATACAAGTTTTCTGCTTCTCCCAAATTCACTTTCATGTATTATTCTACTACAGAAACATGAATAATTTGGTTTCATGTTTACATCTAATGTTGACGCTTTTGCTGACAGGCAATAAATTTCACCCCAGATTTTACTACTGAATTGGAGAACAGCAATTTACAAATCAGTTTGTGAATCTCAAACTTACAGTTAAAGAAAATAAAATTATAACTGACTGGGAACGCAAATCAACCTAGTACTAAATTACCACCCAAAACATTCTGAAGTCATAAAGTGGCTATGTTGTACAACCTTGTATATTCAGCAGTAATGTTGGCAAATCCAGAATTTCACGGGAAGAATTTAGAGAAAGTTAAAAGCATTCTAAAAAATTATCTTTATCCTACAGTTTTTATTGATAAGTGCATTAGGGGTAGAATTGTATACAATACTAAAGCAGTTGCTGACGATAGCAATTTGAGAATGACCATACCATTCTGTGAACACATTAACAACAAAATTGGAGCCTGTTTTAGAAAATATAATTTATATACTCTTCTACAACCAAAATAAAACTAGTAAATTATATGACCAAAAATTTGGAGTTAGATCTAATGTAGTTTATTCCATTCCCTGAAATGATTGTCAACTAATCTATATTGGTGAGACAAAATATCAGAGTAAAGGCGTTTACCAACACACGATATAAACAAGGACGACACTTACGATACTTACAATGATACAACAACCCTTGCGAAATCTCTATACAACAACCCTTGCGAGACTATTCTGAGCATCACAAGTAACATTAATTTTAACAGTGATATTTAATGTATTATTTACCATTGGACTGTATAATTCTAAACAATATGTAACAAGTATTGTATCGCAGTTTCTGGATCAATGACCCCCATCTCGATAAGGTTTTTCGTTCAGTTTCGCTGATACGTTAAGCAAATGCTGAGATGGCCCCTTGTTTTCTTTCTGGACATAAATGTAACTTCATTTTCCGTGCACGTCTTCTAGAATTCAGTGGGAAATATTTGTTATTCAAATTAATGTGTATTATTCAGAAGGACAACATGGATAAGAGCCCAAAATTTATTACTTATTTGTCCTTGAAAATAGATTTTTATTACATGGGAGCTTGCTTTTTTTCTTCATTCATTCAAAATCCAATATGACTTAGTGTAGGGATCACAGAATTTTGAAAATATGCACACAATTCTCTTCTCACCATAGCTCGTCATACGCAGTTTTAACTGTTTTTTGACGTAAAATAAATAAATAAATCTCACTTTACTTACCAAGTACAGAATAGCATGTAATCACTCCATTGGTTTTGACAAAGTACAAATCTAGCACAATGAGAAACAGAATCTAAAAGAATGATAGCAGAAATGGCAATATCACGTTGAATAACACCATGAATACGAAAAATGATTTACAAAAATTAAATCAGGTTAACAAAATATTATTTATGACTCGTACTTCATTAATTACCCATCCATCTTGTGTATTTCTTGACGCTCGTTGACATTGCACCTCTACTCTTTAACTTATAAAACGTATATCGACTACCGCAGCTAGGGCATATTTTTATGTAAGCTCCCAATGCAAGACTCCGCACATGGTCTACTGAACTTTTAAGAATATGGATTTAAGTACACAATTTTTTGAGATTTCAACTTAACTTTTTATATTGCGATACCAAATTGTCAATTGAATTGTAATCATTGAACTCTCCATACCTGTAGTACCTCTTGACAAGTTGCACCCATAGTGTACGAAACGTCGAGGTATGACAGCAATAAATAATTAGCAAAAAATATTAATTTCTGTTGGCTATGAAGATTGATCCTACATGGTCCCGACTTACATCCAGTGTTCCACCTACTTCAACATCATTAAAAATGGATCAACAGGAAGAAACGACAAGGTACTATAATGTCAGGTCCGTTGGCTTCAACCCTGCGATTAGTGGTGACTGCAACATTCCACAAGAGCTTCACCGTTTCGTCTCCAGAACTGAATCAGGCTTGAACAAGTAGTATGTGACAATGGGGAGGGTTTCGTGGGTTGATTGCAAAGGCGTCAGCGGTCCTTTACACTCATATCCCCAATCACATACCTTTGATAATTGCGAGTGGAGGTTCCTTCAACCTGAATAGAAATGTCGTAGCCTTCTGTCTCAGGAAAGAGTCCAGATTTTGCTAGCCAGGAGACGATCCCAGGAGGGAGGGAGAGGTCCTTAACTTTTCGATTAAGCTCCTACAGCGCAGTTGTTGTCCAGTGCACCAGATGTTTATACAGCAACAGCTACTGCCTAAATGTTGATGGCTGATATGAGTTTTTCCATTTAAAAGAGTTTTACAAATTTTTGCGACTCATATCAAGACTTTATTTTGAATATCACGCCTCATCTTTGCTTCACTTGTGCTTAACCGTTGATTCACGCCTAAATATGTATACGTATCCTCTTACCCAAGTTCTTGGATATTTGTGCCAAACATCAGGATGAGTTTGTCAGGATCAAGGATTTCCCCCTTTTCACGTGCACTGCAGCGCATTTATCAATGCCAAACTCCATATAAATGGAGTTGCTGAAGGTCTTTACAAGTTGAAGCAATGGGCAAAGCTGGTTCTTTTCTCTGCTGTACAACTCGAGTTTGTCCATGTAAAACTGATGATTAATGAGGATGAGAGGATTTTTGGTGAATTCATCTCATAACCGAATCTCTTAACTTTCTGCTGAGAGGGTTTAGAGCTAGGGAGAACCATAAGGGACTAAGTCACATCTCCACGAAAAATTCCTCGTTTGATCCTTAGTTCCTTGGTGGCATAGCTGCCTCCAGAAAATTAGACTTTAATCTTTGTACGCCAAGTTACCATGTAGTGTTGGATTAGGTTCACATACTGAGCATTTACTTTGTAGAGGCGAAGGACATACAAAAGTCACGAATGAGGTATCGTGTCTAAGGCTTTGGTATAGTCGATCCATCCCACAGAAATGTTGCGGTGTCTTTTTTGGCTTGATTGACTACAACACTGTCTACTATCAATAATTCTTTGCAACCTTGAGCACCCTTTCTGCTACCATTTTGCTCTGGTGCCAGAAGATTGTTGGCCTTCTGATGGGTATTCAGGCTACTGAGTATCACATATAACAATCTTATAGACTGTGGGGAGACAAGTTACTCGGAGTTTTAGGATCGCTAGACTTGCTTATCATAAATGTAACTTCTTCAGTAAAAGACGCCGGAATGATAGTTGGATCGTTGAATGCGGCTTATATCCACCTTGCCAGAACCACATGAGTACACCGGAAATACTTCCACTCAAAGCTTTGTATCCCATCAGTACCTGGTGCATTCCAATTCTGCGTCTTTCTGATTGAATTGAATATATCTCTCTGTGTAATATTAGGCGAGCACATTTGTGGTATATTACAACACTTATCTTTCTCGCCTGCTATCCAGTAAGTCATTATTATTATTATTATTATTATTATTATTATTATTATTTTACACCTTTCTTTTTAGGAGTGAAGTATATTGAAAGGGAATATTATTAGCAATCTTCTCTTTATCGATAAACAGAGAAAGGCGTCATCAATAAGCAGTATCATTTGACAAAATAGCAGTTCTCTTTTCTTCAATTTCTAACACATATACATCCGTCTTTTTGTATTTCCTCACTTTTGTACGTCATTTTAACGTTTTTTTCACTTTTAAGGCTAAAATTCTTGAAACTGTGCGTGGTCTAGTAGGTGGGGTCTCGCCCTGTTTTGGGTTGACGATAGAGATGCGACATCCGCAACAAAACATGGGTGATGCCAAACATCCATGTTCAAATTAAAACATCTATGTTAATCAAACGTCGTAATTTTTAAGCTGATTAGTAACTTCAAAGATCAAATATGTGCAAAATAAAATTTAATTTGACAGTCGGCTTCTACCTTAATATATTGTTAAAATTTCACTTAAAAAGTTATAAAACGCCTTTTCAAGTGCGAAATACCAGGAAAAACGAAGGAAATACCAAGATATTTAGATATTTAATATTTGGTAAAGTGATATGCGGTGCAGTGCAGTGCAGTGCAGAGCAGTGGAGTGCAGTGAAGTACAGTGCAGTGAAGTGCAGTGAAGTGCAGTGAAGTACAGAGCAGTGAAGTTAAGTGAAGTGAAGGGAAATGATTTCATTTCTTACAGCTTATTTCGCTAGTCGAAAACGTCTTTCTACATGCTATTGTGACAAACGGTATTTATTTATTTATTTATAGTAACGAGTGTTTTACGTTTTAGGAATGTAATAATTGTTATAAGTATTGTATATCAGTACACTGTGGTGCTAAGTAAAAATGTTTAGCCACGTTTGTCGGAATATGAATGAATATGTGCAGGTTGGTGGGTATGCAAGGGTTCGTTGGTCTGTGTATGTATGTACGCGTGTATGTACCGGGTGATCAGTATAAAACGCAACCCTGCTGTTCAAGGCACTGAGAGAAAAGTGAAAGTTTTGCAACACTGCATTTGGAACAGCTCCTTCGACTGCATTTCAGCGACACTCCATTCGCCACCACCCCCTTCGTTTCACTCACCTCCTTCCTGTGGTGTGGATCATACCTGCTCAAAACAAAACAGGCCGCGTCTTCATTCATAGTTTCCTTCTTTCACAGTTAACTTACGATGAGCCTCAGCGTAGAGCAACGCAGTTTTGTGGCGAAGGAGTATTTCCGAACGCAATCTTTCAAAGAGTGCCGAGCAGCTTTCAGAGAAAAATTTTCATCTGTGTGTGTTTTTTAGTGATGAGGCTTGGCTTCATCAGGATGGATATGTTAACCAGCAAAACGGTAGTCTCTGGGGGTACCGAGAGACCATAGGAAACTCTAGAGAGACCATAGCATTAAAAAAAGATTGGAGTATGGTATGTCATTTATCGACGCAGTTTATTTGATCTGTTGTTTTTCAAAGAAACTGTAACGGTGGATACGTATCAGAATAAATTTCTTAAACATTATTATAAATTTTTATTATATTTTATTTAGTTAATTATTTTTAAAGTAACCTTATTCGATAATAATAATAATAATAATAATAATAATAATAATAATAATAATAATAATAATAATAATAATAATAATAATAATAATAACAACAACAACAACAACAACAACAAACATTTGTTCCGCGAATCTGAATTTATAATTTATTAATATTTATTTAAAACAGAAAAGTATAAAACATGTATACATTTCTGGAGCGTAAGTATCTTGTTATGAAACTAAAACAATAAAAGTTTACTATTAAATTTACCTCAATGTATATTTTACATAGCAAATTTATTTTACTTTTAAACAATATACGACGGAATCATCGTTCTTCACAATTCAATTTTCTTTCGACGCCAAACAAGTAGGCGCGTGCCTTTCTCTTTGAACTAGGCGGTCACCTGCTCTCCACAGGGTGGCGTTAGTGGGAGAGAGGATTAAGCGTATTTCCCAACAGTTTACCTGCTTGAAACCCCCAGCCTCTATCCGACCTGCTCAAACGTGGTTGCCAGTGCATTTCGTTCTGCCTGCTGTGGGTTGCGTTTTATACTGATCACCCGGTATGTATATTTGTGTAATATGTATGTTTATTTATCTATCTGTTGGTATACATGTATTTTCATTTGTAGTACAAGAATGAAAATGCCATCTGCATGTCTAGGTAATGACAAAGATAATTTTTTTTGTATTGATATTTTTATACATTATTCTTTTATTTTTAATTGTAATTGTAACTGTACTTTCATATTTCTGCATTCTACCACCGGGCAACATCTGGCCAATTGTAGAATAAAGCTTCTATCTATATCAGGATCACATCTGGCAAGAGATAGTTTGCTCGATGAAAGTGGTTCAAACCACGTTCGTTTGGTTCGAACACACGAAAAAGCAGTGCTATGATTTCATATATATTAATTTTCACAGAATTGTGATTATGAGAATATTTCGTCCACGAACAAATCATTACAATCCTATACATCTCGAGCAAAAAACATTGATGTTAAAAATCATCGCCTTCATTTCATCGACGTATATAACATTCTTGTTTTATAGACATCGATGTTCTAAAAGCATCGGCATGATGTCACATTCCTAGTTGACGATAAAATCCTGAGTCCTATTTAAATTTCCCATTGAATTTGTTCCTATCCTAAAAATGCCGTTTATTTCATAAATACGGCATCGGAACAACACATTTGTTGCGAATTTTTAAATTCTTGCGAGAGCTTACGTCCTAAACTCTGAGCTGTCACGACGAAATAACCTCAAATTATTGAATATTCTTTTGAATAAACACAACTTATTTCTAAAAATATAATAACTACAGCTTTTACAACTTTTCATAACACAAGTACATTGAAAAACAGATGTCCTTCTATCTACACAATACCATAAGTACCGTTTTCTGGTCATCTATATCGCAACGCGTGAAAAGCAAATATTTAATGCAGGTGGCCTATTCCTTAGAGCCTTACTGTCAAATCACATAAGCTGTGTCGCAAGCTGTGGCGCACTGAGCACAATTGTCGGTATGCGCATTATGAGAATAGCTGGAATAACACGATCTCTTTTTTAGGCATTTTAATCAAAATCGATATGGTTTAATTCTGTTTGGATTTTTCTCGAGATCCTGGGTATCCAACAAAACCGCAGACGTCTCTTACCTTCCCTGTGGCTACTTAGATTTCTTTGTATTTCTGGACTCATTGGAAATTAGTAACGTAGGCAATAAAACACACGAAAACTTCCTTAACCATTAGAATAATTCAGAAAATAGTATAATAACGGGAATAAGGGGCAAATATTGATAATTTGCGTGCCATTTGCCATGGAATCGCTCCCATGCTTGTTCCTGCGACTTCCTTTCGTGCACCGTGTACTACATGGAGCTTCTCGCGAGCGACGACAACGGGCGCAAAGCTTCCTCCTCTCGTGAGAATTCCTTCGCCTGCCGCGGAACGAACATTCAGCCTCTCCCTTCCCGCTCCGTATGGCGGGGCGTGGGCGAGGGCGTGGGCGAAGGCAGCGCGGGTCGGCAGAGTCGGAGGCGGGAGCAGCCAGTGGGTTCCGGAGCGGGTGTGACGGCGAGTTCCCGGAAGGGAACGGATGCTGAGGAGGTGGGCGGGTGCGGAGGAAGGAACGAAGAAACTGGCGTTGGAGCAGAGACGGAGAAAAAGCCTTGGGTTAAGCTGGAAATAGCGACTGCAGTAGACGTGGAGGGGAGGTTCACAGTGTTCTAGTCGAGGGCAAGGGCGAGTCGAGGGGGAGGTGGGGTGGCTACGAAAGTGGGGGCGGATATAAAGGCGATTGCAGTACACCGGCGGGGGCCAACGAGACGCAGCGAAGGAGGCGAAGGTGGGGGCGAAGGAGGCGAAGGTAGGGCGAAAGAAGCGAAGGCGGGAGTGAAGGAGGCGAAGGTGGGGGCGAAAGAAGCGAAGGCGGGAGTGAAGGAGGCGAAAGCTGCGGCGAAGGAGACAAAGGCGGGGGCTAACGATGTGAAGGTGGCAGCGAAGGCATGGGCGAAGGCGTGGGCGAAGGCGGGAGGAAAGGCAAAAGCGTCAGCGAGGGGACTGGTCCGCGGGAGGGCGGAATCGGAGGCGTAGGAAGCAGTAGAGGCGGGCGCGGTGGCGGCGCGGGAGCCGGGGTCGGGGTGACGGCGGAGGCATCGCCAACTGCCAGGCACCCCAACCTTCCGCCTCCCGCCTCCCGCGCGGGGCCTCGAACCCCGCTCCTCGCCGACGAGACCGGCCTGCCAAGCGCGTCCTTATCACGCCCCGGGAAGCCCACGCCGCCCCGACGGCCGCCCTCCCGATGAAATCGAAAAGCGCGCCGACTCCGCAAACATTAAGAGGTGCCGCATAGAGAGCTGCAGCAGCATCAGAAAGCTCAGCGGTCCTCGCGGCGAGCCACGCACACCGCAGGGGGCGGGGCGGCGGAGGCGCTGGGGGGCGGCCGGGGAGGAGCGGGGCAGGGTGGGGCGGCGCGGGGGGCACGGGGGTGAGGGTGGGGGCGAGGGAGGCGTGCGGGTGGGGCACCGTGTCCAAACAACTTGAGTGCGCGACCGCGGCGCAGGGCGCTGAGCGCAAGAGCGGCCTAACAAGCCAAGATAGAAATATTGATTTTGTAACGGATTCGGATTCCTCGCACAGCGTCGCTGTCGAACGCCGCCCGCGGCCCCAGCCACCGCCCCGGCCCGGCCCCGGCCCTGCCCGGCTCGGCTCGCCCCCTGCCCCGCCCCCGTCCCGCCGTCACCGCCGCCGCCGCCGCCGCCACCGGCGCGCGCGTGCCTCCGCAGCGCGCCGCCTCCAGCGCCCCACTCCCTCCTCTCCCCTCCTCCCCGCCCCGCGCCACACGCTCGGCCGCCCTAGGGCCGATCCCTGCTGCACCCGCGCCCCGCCCCCCGCGCCCCGCGCTGCCCGTCCGTAAGGCGACACGGGGGATGCGGTGAGCCGCCGCAGCGCGGTCCCCACGTCGCCTCGCTCATCGGGCGCCGCCACCCTCACTTCCTCCCCCGCCACTATGGCAGCGCGGCCGCCCCGCCCCGCGCAAACCACTGCCGCAGAGCCTAGCGCTGGGACGGAGGTCGCTGCCGACCGACACACCCTTCATTATCGCCAGGCTGTCTTTTAGTTTAGAACTATCATTACCGGCGGTATTGGGTTATTACCGTTTTTAGTGCGATTATGTTATTCTAGACTTCATCTTTCTACACTATGGTATTGCTGATGTTGAAACCACTGTTGGTGGGTATTTTCTTTTAAGAGTGATCGCTGCTTTGGCTTTGCTCTACATTCATACTGGAATGCTGCTCTGGAAGACATTATGGACACTTGAGATAAAGTGTCTTCAGTTTTGAAGTGGTGTCGTCACTCGTGAAAAATCCATGTTAACCATCTAGCGAAGCAGCTCCTTGAACTTTACTATAAAAAAAATATACGTCCATCTCACATTTACAAAAAATCCTTTTTTTCACAGTGTAACATCCACGAGCGACGTTTCCGCTATCTTGCTGGATGATTCTCAGAGAATCGTGGCTGTTGTCAACATTATGACCTGTTGTCAATTCTAGACATTTTTCTGTTTCTTTATCGCGACTATGAAATCACTGTGGCAGAGCCCCCTTGGGACGGAGGTTTTTGATTGATTGATTTTTTCGTGTTTCCGGGCCCGTCAACTGCTTCGGTCATTAGTCCTGTTAGTGTAGTGCATATTTTTTTCTCGAGAGATGGCAGTGATCTTCCCCCACTGGATGGCGAGATCCGGCGCCGACCTAACGTCGGCTAGTGGGTTTTCCCTCTAACAAGGACTCTCTCACCAGCGGGGCACCGCTCCAGCCGGGACAAGCTCTAAGCACCCGACCGGTCTCCCGGAATATGTAGTAGTGTAATGCATGTTAGTGTGTGTGTGGGTGTGTGTGTGTAAGGGAGAGGATAGAACAAGGAAGTAGGACAGATCGCGCGCGGTCCGTGGCCCGTTTGGTAGGGTACTCCTCGGGACGGAGTTCATCGCCATGGGCATCGCCCACGTTAAAATACCGCCCTGGAAGTCATCAACATATAAATATCATCAGAAATGTCAGTGTCTGCCCTCTTCAATGGCATCGAGACCAGACAACTAATGTTAGTCATCTACAAAAATAGCCCACGCAACTACCATAAATCTTTATATAAGTTCTCCGACGTATACAGACGGCCTCAATATAAATTGTTACAAACTTCTACGGCGTGCAGCGGGATCGAAGATGATCATTTTTGCTAATAAACATGTGGTAGGAAATCTCATAACGAGGTTACACGTGTGACATTTGCTCGTAAGTGGTACCGGGAGCGGTTGCTCATTGCATCAACTGATGTCACTGCAGCGCCTCTGACCGGGAGGTCCTAGGTTGGAGTCCTGACGGCGGCAGGATTTTCGATACTAGCTTTTTCAGCTAGGTCGAATTCAGTCGCTGTCTGGAGGAGAATTCTAGCGGCCGGCTGCTCCGATCGGTAGTTTTCCGTGGTTTCTCCGATCAACACCAGGCGAATGCCGGAGCAGTACCCTACCAAACGGGCCACGGACCGCGCGCGATCTGTTCTTTCTCTTCCTTGTCCTCTCTTCTCCCATTCCACACACACTTACACTAACATGCACTACACTACCACATATTCCGGGAGACCGGTCGGGAGCTTAGAGCTTGTCACGGCTGGGGCGGTGTCCCGCTGATGGGAGAGTCTTGGTTTGAGGGAAACCCCACTAGCCGACGGTAGGTCGGTGCCGGATCTTGCCATCCAGCGGGGGAAGATCACCGCCATCTCCCGAGAAAAAACATGCACTACACTAACGGGACTAATGACCACAGTAGTTGACGCGCCCGGAAACACGAAAAAATCAATCGTAAGTGGTAGGCATCTCTTAGGCACTGGTATTCTGTGGTACACGTTCTAACGCTGTCAAAGACCACCTGCGACACGATAGTACAAGATAAGTTGTCTACCACGAGAGGTAAGTGTTATATGTGAAACTGTTATACGAGATTTCCCATCATATGTTAATTGATCAAAGAATTATTATTTTCGAGCCCCTTACTTGCCCTAGAAGTGTATGACAGTTATTCTGAAACTCTTGGATATGCCACCGTCACCCTTCATCCTTCTTATTCAGAATCGTTCCCTAGACCACTGTTAATAAAATCTTGCTGCAGGTTCCTGTCGACGATATTGGCCACGTTTGCCCATTTTAAACCTTTCCTCGCCTTATCAGTCGCCACTATGGCGTGCCGCCGCAATCAGTACTTCAGAGGGCTTCGTTAAGAAGAAATTCGTTGTTGTCGGTGCTCTCATATGATTGTCTAGATGTCCCTATCTTTTCAAATGGCAGAGTGTTTTTAACCATGAAATAGCATCATAATTGATAAGAAAGCCAACGTCGGTCGTCTGAAATCGAAATATTTTCTCCGTATCCTTCTCGCTTTCAGATATTATACATACTAGTGAGAACCCGTCAAAATTTGACGGTGAGATCTGAGATAAACGTAAAAAACGTAACCCAGACTAATGTTCACAATATATTGCATTGTTTGGATCTTGAGGGTATAACGAAAATATTCTGTGATGAGTTCCCAAAATTTTGAACACGTATGGTCCATGACCAGATTGCAATGCAATATCGGCACAAAAGATATAGCACTATTATACTGAAGGATAATATTTCTATAGTTTTTTTATGTGTCATCATCTCCTATAAACAACTGTTTGATTTCTTCTAGCATATTGCTCGAAGGTATACTTATTTTCCCATTTAAGCAACACAGTGTAAATCGTTTGCAGAATTTCTCTCACATGGAAAGTACAAAGTAGAACGAAACTGACATTTCATAGACAATGACCCAATAGAAAACGAAATGACCTCACTATCACGACACCTACACTGACTTTCTCATTCCCTGCGTCCAGTTAATGTACGTTTGCGTCTTTTTGGGCGCGTGGACAACGATTCGGAATTCGACATAACCTGTAAACAACTTCACTAATGTATTACAACCGAGCAAAACCCACTGTGCGAATGTTCTCTACAAAATGCACCACAGAAGCAAATACATGCAAACTGTCAACACCACAATGCAATTATTACACTGAAATAAAACCTTGACGAATTGTAAACAAATCTCAACAATCAAAACAAAAGATCAAGCAGCGTGAACTCGCATCTATGAATTCATGTCTATCGATTTTGAAACTGCCACCCTTTGAAAGAAAACAATTGACTATTGATAAGCGTACTATTAAAAAATTATTTAATTAATTAATTTACACCGTAAATGTTGGTGAATCAACACAAACTATATCTGATAACACATTTAGAGATCATATTCTTTCATTTAAAAGAAAAAATACAACAATCGGTTCAGTAGAAGCTCTAAACGAAGCCATGGCAGAATACCTTATTTTTTTAAATATATAGATTTTGTCACAATATACACCAATGTTCGCTGTTAGTCATTTTTACGATCGACGGCATCCTCGATGTAGGCGGTCGTCGGTTGCCATCTTCGCTCCCAATTTGAGGACCTTTGTGATTTCCTCTTTCTTCACCACGGCATCACCGCTGCTGACCAAATGCTGTGGAGCCCATCTGACAGGGATATTGCTGCCGTTTATTTTACCTACGCTGAATGCAGCTCTGCAAATCACACATGGCAGCGTGTTCTTAAATTTGGAAATGGCACTTCAGTCGTTGCAAAAGACAATGTCAGTCACATTCTAACATTGCCAATGCACCATCTCACACCATGTTTATGTTCGTCAAGAGAGCATTTATTTTTATCTTCATTTCTGCCAAATCATCTTGGGGGACTTGTAGATGAGTAAGATATAGAAATGATTCGCATTAATTTCATAAACGTTAACTAACTTGTGTTGAGGCTGTAGTGCTCCCTATTTTTTGTCATTCCGCCAACTGGGTAACGTTTACATGATATCTGTGTATTTATGTAGGTAGAATGTAAGAAATGTACCCTTGAAACCTATTGACACAAACATTACTATGATGGATTATCATTTGTTTAAAACTTATACAGCGTAATTAGTTCGAAGTGTGTTGAAAGTTGATTGATAGATTGCTTCATTGATGATTCCGAGCGCGTCAACGGCGAAGTTTTCATAAATGTAGTGCATGTTTTATCGCGGGAGGTGTCGGTGATCTTCCTCCGCTGGATGGTGAGAGCTGCCGCGGACCTACGTCGGCATGTGGGGATTTTCCCCAATGAGGTATCTCTCACCGGCGAGGCAGTCGAGTTGGTCCGCCCGATTTAATCCATTCATCATAGTGTTGTGTCGGGACCTCCCCCTCCTCGGTTGTAGGTAGCCTTTAGATCCTTAACCGTTTGGCTTTTCTAGTTAGCGGGAGCTGCCGAGGCACCCCATAGGGCCATTCCGACTACGCTAGACAGTTATGGACGAAGGGGTGTCTGGTAGGGAATGATTTCGGGGGAGTTGTGGTGATTGGGTCTGTTGGTTGGTTGATTCCGGGCACGTCAACTACTGAGGTCATTAGTCCCCTAAGTGTAGTGCATTTTTTCATCGGGAGGTGGCAGTGATCTCTCGCTAAATGGCGAGATTCGGCACCGATCTACCGTCGCCTAGCGGGGTTTCCCACTACCAGGTATCTCCCACCAGCAGGGCACCGCCCCAGCCGGGACAAGCTCCGGTCTCCCGACGTGGTCTCCCGGCGTTTGTGGTGGTGTAGTGAATATTAGTGTAAATTTGTGTAAGTAAGGAGTGAGGATAAGACGAAGAAGAAGGAAAGATTGCGGGGGTCCGTGGCCTGTTTGTTAGGTACTGCTCCAACATTCGCCTGGTGTTTATCGGAGAAACCATGGAAAACTACCGATCAGAGCAGCCGGCCTCTAGAATTCTCCTCAGACAGTGACAGATTTCGACCTAGCTGACAAGCTAGTGTCGAAAATTTTGCCACTGTCGGGACTCGAACCTACGACCTCCCGGTCAGAGACCCGCAGTAATATCAGTTGATGCACTGAGCCACCTCTCCCGGTGATTGGGTCTGTCTCTTCATGACACAACATTTGGCCAGGTAATGTCACCACCTAGATGCAACGTACACTTGAAGCATAGCGGATGGGAAAGCCCTCAATGACACAGCACAGTGCAAACAATAATGTCGAAGCGGGACCACTCCCCTCGGACCGAGTTCGCCACTACAGGCCTACCCTAGCGATCTTAATCGACCGTGCTGGCGGATAATATAGTAAGTTCGTAATAGTAGGTGCTTCCAGGTAGTTCGGAAAATCGATGTTCTAGTATTGTAGTGTTTGCAGAACCTTGGGTTCATCAAACTACTTATACCTGAAACCTTCAGTGACCCAACGAATATTTTAATTGAGAAAGCATATCCTATCTGCCCCCATAAAGCACTGCACATGTATCTTAGTAATAGTAGTAGTACTAGTAGCATTTGCAGTTGTACTTAGATCACGTTCGATTCTTGGTGATCCCTCTAAGAAAATATTCAAAGCAATTGGATGCTAGCCTTGTGAATATTGAATTTTTTGTATTGCGAAAGAATGAGGACAGTGGTAGGGTTTAGGACACTTCACAGGGGTTGTAGTAGTGCCTATGAAGCAGTCAAACTCGTTCTATCGGAACAAATTTCACACGAGAGTGTCCGAGAATCGAACCCGTATCTCCTTAGTGAACGGCAAGCGACTTTCGCTCTGAGCCAAGAGTTGACTTACCCAATTTTTAACCCAATGATACCAAAAACAGACATACTTATAGAGTGATGATACTGCCATCCTAGTAGGTGATCAATGCGGTGATATGCGTCCAGTTACTGTTGGTTGCCGATGTTTTGAATCCTGTTTCTTCCTTTCAGACATCAGTCATTATTGCGATGTCATTGTTCTCTCCATCTCCACGATCCTCGTATTCAATCGTGCTAGGTTAGAAATTATATCGATGCTGCCCGATATCGTCATGGTTTGTGTAAGTTATGACCAAATGGGTTATTTGTGAATTAATTATTACTGAATCGGTTATTTTTAAAATTCCGCAAGTCAGGAATTTTAAAGTTGTGTGGAACCGAGAAAAACTGATTAGAAACAATTAAAACTGAAATTAAGTACACAGAACTTTTCTGTTGTTTTTATTTCTGATGAATAAATCTTGATTGAGAATGCCATGGAGACGTCTAATTTACTTGTATCAATAGTCGTAAATAGTCGCTGGATTTATTCAAACGTTTATGACTTACGGGATTTAAAAAATAATCAGGATTTTTTTATCTAAACATGTAAATAAATACACACTGCAGGATCAGTTTTTTAAACGTGATACATTTATTACAATATTACATGAAATCACAATGTGCATCTATAACGGACATGATTCATATGACAGAAAAAGTTGCTTGAAATATACGTTTCTTTGATAGTACGTAGGAATATTTACGTATTAAACATTCCTTTTGACCAATCTCTGTGTCAGATATCCCAGTCATATAGCTCATACATACACAGTCATACATATCCCGCAAGACAATCACTTAAAGAATTTCAAAACCAAATCTTTGAAGTGTTCTCAAAACTATTTTATTCATCAGATTTATGGGATTTACACATGAAAAGATGCATCTATCCTGCAGCTTCTATTTTCTCATAAAAATCAAAAATACAAAAGAGAGTGACTTACGGGATTTTAAAAATAATCTATTCAACTATTATTACAAAGAAAATCATCACTGGATGAAGTTGCTGTCCGGTAATCTATTTCTTGTTATCGGGAAGAATCATTTTCACCAATCCTTTAGATCGGCTCTCTTTTAGGCGCCGTTTACTTCCTACGCTATACTGCGACCAGTGACACACCCAAGGGGAAGGGCACTCATGTATCTTACAACTCTCAGAAGCCGATGACACATACTCACAAACGTAGTTTCTACTAATTTTCTATAGTAATGAAAGTAATTCAATATCTCAATTGAATACGTTATAACTATAAATTGACCAATTAAAATACATTTCAAATTCACGATAAATAAAAAGTTTGTATAAGAATACACGCAGTCGACTGTGCACTACACAAATAGTCCCTTCCATTATGAAATCCTGTTAATTGTTATATCTTTTTCAATGTTAATTGTTATATTGCGCATTTCAAATTACTTTCGACGTCCAGATTTGCTTGAAACGTTCATATAATCAGAATCAAATAGAAGTATGGAAAACTGTACCAGCAGCCTTGATGCTTTAGTAACAACATTTCAATACACTGGCAAATAGCTCAACCAAATGTCTTCACGATTAGTGTTTGTTAATTCCACTGTAACATGCCAGTCACATTTTAGAATCTGTAGTTTTATGTATTTTAGTATGATTGGAAGAAAAGAGAAAAACATTTTCTTACACAATTTGGGCCGACATGGATGGCAAGTGAGCAAACGAGTACGATGCGGGAAAGGATGCATGCGTGGTCAGAATTGTGCACGCATTACTTATTAAAACGATTAGATAAAATGTAACAATGGAATTTAATGATTCAACTTTGCACGGGATATGACGCTGGTGTTCATTTCTCCTTAGTGCTAATACTCGTAACTAGTCATCGTACATATATAGAGACAATACAGACATATATAGTATTGCTCAATTTGTCTTCGCTTGATTTACCTCCCCCCCCCAATAAAATACCTGTCCCATAAAAAACTGTAGTTTGTCCAACATATTCAAAAGACAAAATACTGTTAAGAGCTAAACACAAGTGTAAATATATGTACATAAATGTGCCTATAACCTCTTACGTGTTTGGTGATAATTCCATCTTAATATTTCGATCTCTTCATATGATATTCAGAGTGGATATTCTTACTCACTATCCATATATTGTCAGCAAAACACGATCTCTACATGAGCGCCATAAACGCATCCCTATCTCTTTCACCTTTTGCTCAGGGTTAATTAAAAAATCTATTCAGTCCATGCTTTTAATTCACTTCATTCTAATTGCTAATAAAATCAAAAGGTGTTTTGTAACTCCACTTTTTATGTCGCGCTGGCAGTATATGACGCTCATATTGAAATTATTTTGTATACATCAAAAGCATGAAAGGTTAAAACGGGAAATCAGGATACGGCAATTTTATTAAAGGGTAACTGGCGCCGGTGATTTGATTTATGTTGCCATGCAGAACAGCTATGACAAACTTTATTTCACTTGAAAGGAATTGAACATTATATGGATCAATTGCAATTTGATATCTTGCTGCACAGAAACTGCAATAAATTTCAACATGATTTTGAAGTAGGAAATACGAATATGAAATTAATGCTGGTAACATTTTAGAAAGAGCCAAAGTAACATACAGTATATTAATATTCATTCGAATTAACAGTAACTCTAAAAATGGTGACTCGATAGCGATGGTTGAAATATAATACCGAAACTTTCATAACACATTACACTCGTAGTTATCACAAAAACGGAGAGAAAATCACAGCATTGTGGAACGTAAATCACAGCCTGGTAAGCGCCCATTAGATGTCTAATATTTACCACGCCCGCGTTTGTTACTCCTACAAGGTCACACTACAAGGACTGCTTTCGAATCAATTTTAAATGATTAAATATACCATCGTATTATATCATTTCAGATATCACCAGCATTACAAATATATGATTTATTAAAAATTGAATACTACGTACACAAGCAAAGAAAATTCAAGCATACATTTGATCATTAATGATATATTTATAAGGTCTTCATTATATACTTTGTAATTAAAAATATCTCTGACTTCTTGCACTCCAAACATTCATTGTATTATTCTTTTAATTTTACATAATAGGTTCAAACCCGAATGTCTTTTAGCCCTTTTTCATTTAATAATGAGTTGGTGGTGTAAAGTTATTTCACCTTAGATACCTTGTGATATGAAGATGGATCCGTTCGGACTCACGAGCTGGCTGGCAGCTTCGCATGGCTGTTGGCTACCTCATACCCGCGTGAACACTTTCTTTTGTGGCTGCTTTCTCTACTCTCTCCTTCCAAATGAAGATTCTCATCAGAGATAGTAACAAGTCACAAAATTATTTCTTTACAGGAGACTAGTTTGAAGTCAGAGTAAATCGATAAAAGCACTGAAATAAAGCTGATTGGTAATCTACTTGAACACATGAACCACATAGCCAATGTATATCATAGTACTTGCTTATTTACACCTACTTCTGGACATTCTGAATCAGCCACTTGTTTCAGGGTTCCATCAACTCCCACTACCGCTAAAATTGATGTTATCTCCATCTTCTGCAGCCCCAACACCTTTTAAATCAACATTCGAACACGAATGGTAGTTTTTTTCCGCTGCCACCATTTTCCTGTGGCTAATGACTATGCCGAAAACGTTTCCCACCTTGCGAATGACGCAGATAAGAGCATGGGCAACTTGTTCTTCGGCCGCAAGGTGTCACTTCACGTCAAGACATTAGAGACACCTGCTGGAAAGCGTCACTACTAACAGGAAATGTGAAAACCGACAAGGGTGTTGCTTATGACTATCTCTGACGGAACCCTTCAAATGGTCGCCCTCTTGTCAGCTAAGAAATAAGCATCTTACTAGTGAGAACCCGTCAAAATTTGACGGTGAGATCTGAGATAAATGTAAAATACTGTGCCCAAACTAATGTTCACAATATGTTGCGTTGTTTGAATCTTCAGGGTATAACGAAGATATTTTGTGATGTAGAGTTTCCAAAATTTTGAACATGTATGGCCCATGACCAGGTGGCAATGTAATATCGGCACCAAATGACACAAAAGAAAGAGCACTATTATACTGACGAATATTATTTCTTAAGTTTTTTGATGTGTCATCATCTATAAACAACTTTGATTTCTTCTGGCATATTGCTCGAAGGTTATTTTCCCATTTAAGCAACACAGAGTAAACTCGTTTGCAGAATTTCTCTCACATGGGAAGTGCAAAGCAGAACAAAACTGACATTTCATAGACAACGACCCAACAGAGAACGAAATGACCTCACTAACACGACTTCTACGCTGACTTTCTCTTTCCCTGCATCCACTTAATGTACGTTTGCGTCTTTTGGGCGCGTGGGCAACGATCGACATAACCTGTGTACAACTTCACTACTTAAGTACAACCGAGCAAAACCCACTGTCCGAATGTTCTCTACAAAATACACCACAAAAGCAAATACATGCCAACTATCAACCCCACAATGCAATTATTACACTGAAACAAAACCTTGACGAATTGTAAACAAATCTCAAAAATCAAAACAAAACATCAAGCAAAGCCACCATGAAGCAGCTTTGGAAGAAAACAATTGACTATTGATAAGCGTACTATTAAAGAATGATTTAATTAATTGATTTACACCGTAAATGTTGGTGAATCAACACTAACAGTATATGATAACACATCTAGAGATCACGTTCTTTCATTTAAAGGAAAAAATACTACAATCGGTTCAGTAGAAGCTCTAAACGAAGCCATGGCAGAATACCTTATTTTTTTAAATATATAGATTGACATTTCCCACTTGCGGTATGAACCCGTTTTGATCATATGTGATCATATATCATATCAGGTCTTCCATATCACTTCGTCATCCCTCATTTCCAAACTAGCATCACACAACGTTTAGTCCTTCCTGTAAGCGATCACTCATCTTAAGGGATGGAATGTATTGTAAAATACATTCCAATCCATAACCACCCGCGAGGAGCGGAAGATAACCGAGAGTGACTCCTTCAAAAAGAGAGCGAGAGATCGAATGAGAACAGCGCCAATGTCGATGCGCAAACGCCTGATTGCAAAAGGTCATCGATACCGAATATTGTCGAGGGAAGGACAAAACGTGTGATTTCAAAACAACTAAGAAACGTCCATTCTTTGTAAAGCGTCCAGGAATTCAAAATCATCTTCAATTATAACGTCTAGAGCATACGTTCTCGCAAACTTGTTTTCACAGTTTTGAGTTTTTTATGGTTAATTGTGGATATTATTTGTAATTACCCCGTACTATAGTAATAATTACGTATATCAATTAATAAGACAAATGGAAGAATAGCAATTACTAATGCAATTGTCAGGGCATTATGCAAAACCGGAGATGAGAGTAACAAGGGAGTATTATCGATGTGAGGAGACCTTTGATTCAAAGTGGACAGCGCCGCATCATGAAGGTAAGTGATAGTGAATTCTATTTTTCAAACTAAGGGAGCAGTCAATACCCGCATTCGTTAAAATAACATATAAGATACCCCTTACTTGCCTTTGATCGCATTAGTTAAGTGTTTATCAGAAACATTTTGGGCGTTATTTATCACATTATTATAACTATAATTTTCAACCGAAATACATGCTGTTATAGGAATCCCAGTAGACGCACACAGCGTTATTCAAATTCATCAGCGCAGGGCACAGAAAATGAAAGTCAAGTGTAGTGGGGCGAGCTCGTAGGATACCAGGGTGCTGCATTGGGCCAGTTGAGCAATGCGTCACAGCGGCTGTTCTCAACCTTTTAAAACATGTGACCCCATCCTTGAACGCTTATTTGAGGTCGCGCCTTCCATTAATATTATATTGAAGATAGGAAACTTATAGTTTAGGTTTAGATGTTTAGCTTGAAATGTGCGTTAGAAAGTTTTATTGAGCATTTTATTAAACAAATACATTTTTTCTTATAACATAACATCAAGCTGTTTGTTTTCACAATTTTCCTTTATTTATTGTTAATTGTTATAATGCGCATCTCAAATTATATTCGACGTCCACATTTGTCCGTTACTTTGATATAAGCAGAATCAAATAGAAATATTGAAACCTGTAACAACAGCCTTGATGCTTCAGTAGCAACATTTGAATACACAGGCAAATAGCTCAACCAAATATCTTCAAGATTAGTGTTTGCCAATTCCACTGTAGCATGCCAGTCACATTTTAGAATCTGTACTTTTAAGTATTTTAGTATGATAGGAAGAAAAGAGAAAAACATTTTCTTACACATGTTGGGCCGACATGGATGGCAAGTGAGCAAACGAGTACGATGCGGGAAAGGATGCATGCGTGATCAGGGTTGTGCACGCATTACTTATTAAAACGATTAGAGAAAATGTAACAATGTAATTTAATGATTCAACTTTGCTGCAGGGAACTCCCTAAGTGAAGCCTCTGGTTACAAGAGTTGTAAATCTTGTGACCGCCGACACCTGTCAGATGACACGGAAACTGCTGGCCGCCACTTTCGGCAACCTACCTCCGTGCGGATCTCGCGCGGTCGTAGATTGACCGGACAGCTTCAACCTGCGAACGCATCCCACACCGGGATTTGACACGAACTCATTTCGGGTCGGGTTCATTCTCAGGATGGCTTGGCTAGGGAAATGCCAAGGAGCTTACCTGGTTTTGAAATGACTTCACGTGATGCAGTACGAGCACATTTATTGGCTAATGAACATAGTCCGCTAGGCGCGCGGACGCCGCAAGAATCCAGAGTTGATGATTGATTGATTTTTTCGTGTTTCCGGGCGCGTCAACTGCTTTGGTTATTAGTCCCGTTAGTGTAGTGCATGTTTTTTCTCGGGAGATGGCGGTGAACTTCCCCCGCTGGATGGCGAGATCCGGCGCCGACCTACCGTCGGCTAGTGGGGTTTCCCTCTAACCAGGACTCTCCCACCGACGGGGCACCGCCACAGTCGGGACAAGCTCTAAGCTCCCGACCGGTCTCCCGGAATATGTGGTAGTGTATTGCATGTTAGTTTAAGTGTGTGTGTGTGTGTAAGGGGAAAGGATAGGACAAGGAAGAGGAAGGACAGATCGCGCGCGGTCCGTGGCGCTTTTGGTAGGGTACTGCTCCGGCATTCGCCTGGTGTTGATCGGAGAAACCACGGAAAACTACCGATCAGAGCAGCCGGCCGCTAGAATTCTCCTCCAGACAGCAGCTGAATTCGACCTAGCTGAAAAGCTAGTGTCGAAAATCCTGCCGCCGTCAGGACTCGAACCTAGGACCTCCCGGTTAGAGGCGCTGCAGTGACATCAGTTGATGCACTGAGCTACCGCTGCCGGTACCCAGAGTTGATGAGATGGTGTTATATAGTGACGAGTGGGTCGGTAGTCGCTGCATGGGGGTCGACGTCTTCTCAGCTGGAGTCGCCCCTTGAGACGTCGGTGGATGGCCTGGCGCCGCGCTCGATGCCGTTGCTCACTCCGCCTCCCTCGTCGCCGTTTCCCGCCAACTCGCACCGGCGCAGTCCGTTCGCAGTCACGCGGTGCCGCGAACTACCGAAGTTAGCGCGTTCAGTTCCGCAGACCCAGTTCAGTTTCCGGCGTGTTTGTAGACACGCGACCGTCTCCTCTCACTCCCCGTCAGCTTCTTTTACACACCTCTGTCCGTCCGACGCCCCGGACATCTCCCTGGACATGCCCCCGTCTGTCCGTCTTTCCGCGCTCCACCTGCACTCGTCTCCCCCTCGTCACGTGTTCAGTCTCGTCGGGTTTATTGGTCTGCGTCTCGTGAATTTGTCGTGATTCGTCCCTTTGGTCACGTGCTAGGTGAATCCCGGAACTCTATTCTTGGGCGTCGCCGAGTATTGCGTCAGTCTAAGTGGTTCTCCTTCCCAATTATCTTGTCATCTGGAGGGGGTCCCAAAGTTTTTCATCACCAAAGACAGGGTTTTCGTGCATTTAAACTCTCTAAAACGTGCAATAAAAACATCGGAACGCGCAGAAACATGCAATAAAAAATCAAAACTTTGCAAAACGTAGTTATTTAGCCTAAATCTCAAGTTATTTATCAAGTTTATTTATATTCTGAATGTGACATTAAAGTGAATGAAACATGATTTTAATATTGTTATTATAATTAAATTTGTACATATTTTTTAAACAAACCTTATTTGACATTTTATATATTATTTGTACACAAAATAAAAATTAGTATAAAAATACAAGAAGTAAAAACAAAAATTGAGAAATACAAATATACCTTCAGAAATCAAAAATAATAGTTACAGAAAAAATGTTCATAGTTTTTTCATTATAATTTCCATTTGTATTACAATATACAATATGTATATTTCTATTTTTTTTCTGAGAAGTTCTTAAATCTCCTATCAACTAATATATGTTTCAAACAGGAAAAAACTTCGTTCTACATTTACACTTGTCTTATGCCGAGCTTCATTCTGATGTACATGTGCACGCAGCTAAACGCGGTCAAAAAACAGCATATATTCTCTATCGTACCTCGCAGGGTAAAGTCTATTCCGAGCAATTAGAAGAATTTGAAATGCAGTTTGCTTACCTCTAAGCTTCGCGCCCGGACATAAGGTCAAACGCGACTCGCATGCAGTCTCAAATTTATAAGTTCAGCGAAGATTGACAAAACGGATATACGATCCAATTGGGAAGATGGACCCCAAACATAGCGTTTGCTGAGCGGCCGCAATCAAGGGCTGCATCGTGGTAACACTGTATAGCCCTGCTGCAATAACTCAGAAACTTTAATTAGTCAACAGGCATCATGAAACGTATAGACGCTCAGTTCATAGCACAACAAAATCCAGAATTGATACATTAAACGGCACTCAGGTTTTACAGACCTTCCGAACTCTCTGCTGGGTTATGTCAAAAAACGTTTTTCTTAAATGAAACCTTTAAAAAATATAAAATATGCAAGTTGATAATATAAAAATTACATTTTATTCAATAAAGCTATGAATCTTTCAAATTCATCCAGTTAAAGCCCAAAATGTGCAATTTTCAGGCAGCATTACCTAAAAATTGCAATATCGCGCAGAGACCCCTAAAAGGGGCAATTTCGTGCGAAATAAAACAAATACTAAAACAACGTCCGTTTCATGATTAAAATTTCTGTCAAGGTTTCATCCAATTTCAAGTTAGCAAAGAAAAGATGCAGTTACATGGGAATCCGGTCTTTATTCATCACTGTCCGAGTTGGGAAGTCCCTTCATCAATTTCACCTCTGTCACAGGCAGTGATTCCCCGAAAGCGTATACTGCTTTGTGCGACCTCCCGGTTCTGAGTTGGTTCGTCAAATCTAAATCTATATAATTAAAAATGAATCGCCGAAATGTATGTAAGCGCATAACTTTTGAACGACTGCACCACATTAGATAAGTATTTGTGTGTGTGTGTGTGTTCGTTATTGTCAGGACAAGGTTTGTATAAAAGACAATTGTTAAAAAATCGAACAAAAAATGTTTAAAAATCTCATAATAAGAAAAGTAAGTGAGTGAATGAGACCGAAGACTGTGAAAGATCTTATTAAAAATATTAAAAGAGGAAAAGGGAGAGGAGAAAAAGGAGAGTAGAAAAGAAAGCGGAGAAAAGAGAGAGGAGAAAAGAGAGAGGATAAAGAGAAAAGAGAGAGGGAAAAGGAAAGAGGGGAAAAGTGAGAAACGTGAAAAAGTGTGAGAATGGGAAAGAGAGAGAGGGGGAAAAGAGAGTGGGGTAAAGAGAGAGTTGGAAGGGAAGAAAAAAGAGAAGGAGATAAAGGCGGTAAAGTGAGAGGAGAGGAAAGAGAGGGAAATGTTAGGGGGTAAGTGAGAAAAGGAAATAGAGAGAATGAAAGAATGAGAGAGAATGAAAAAGAGAAGGAACCCGAGAGAGAAGGAAAGGAAGTTAGAAAGGAAAAAAGAAAGATAGATGGGGAACTCAGAGGGAAAAGGGGAGAGGGATAAAAAGAAAGTGAAAGAGAGGGTGGGAAGGAGAGAGGGGAAGAACGAGGAGGGGAAAAGAGGGGGAATATATGGAGAAAAGACAGAGGCAAAAAGAGAGAAAAAGAGATAGGTAAAGGTGAGATAAAAAGAGAGGGGAAAAGATAACGGGAAAAAGAGAGAAAAAGAGAAACGTGGGAAATGAGAGGGGAAAGAGGGCAAGGAGTAAGAGAAGGAAAAAGAGAGGAAAAAGGTTAGAGTTAAAAGAGAGATGGACAGAGAAAGAGGAAAAGGAGAGGGCAAGACTTCTGCCGAGTCCTGCTAGTCTAACATCTATTTTTTTTAATTTATTTTACGTCAAAAAAACTGTTAAAAACTGCGTATGACGTGCTATGGGAAAAAGTGAATTGTGTGCACATTTTCAAAATTCTGTGATCCCTACACTAAGTCATATACTACTTAAATTTTGAATTTTTGAAAGGGAGAAAAAAAAACAACTCCCATGTAATAAAATCTATTTTCAAAGATAAATAAGCAATAAAATTTGGCTCTTATTACTTCCTGCTGCGACAACATGGAAACGATAATTTGAATAATTGTATTTCCCACTGAATTCTAGAAGACGTGCACAGAAAATGAAGTTACATTTATGTCCAGAAGCAAAACAAGGGGCCATCTCAGCATTTTCTCAATGGATCAGGGAAACTGGACGAAAAACCTGATCGAGATGGGGGTCATTGACCCGGAAGCTGTAGTACAATAGTTGTTACAGGTTGTTTATACTCATTTATACAGTCCAAATGGTAATTAATGCATTATGTATCATTGTTAAAAATAATGTTACTTTTCTTGTGATGCTCAGTATAGTATCTAATTGTATAGAAACAGTTATGCAGCAGAAACGATTTCACTTGGGATTTAAACTTTTCTATTGAATTTAATCGTTTAATGTCATCCGGCAAAGTGTTGTAAAATAATGTACATGTATTGTATGTGAATTTTTTGTAATGAGCTGTTGATACTGTCACCTGATGAATATGATTTCTACGTCGAGTGTTATAGTAATAGACTTCGGCATTTTCTGAAAATATATTCCCGCCCTTAAGCAAGTCATTTTTTACAAAAACCACTGATTCGTAAATAAAAAGACACGGTAATGGTAGAATTCCTAGATTAATGAAGAGAGGCTTACATGAATCACGTGGGTGGGATTTGGTTATTATTCGTACAATTCGTTTTTGTAATCTAAAAGTCTGGGAGCTATAAGATGTATTTCCCCAGAATATTATGCCATATCTCAGGCGGGAATGAACATTCGCGAAGTATACACAACGAGCAGTATGAAGGCTGACTGAATTTGCAAGAATTCTGAACGCGTAGCATAATGAACTTAATTTTGTGTTCAATTCATTTAAATGGACGTTCCATTTAAGGTTTGACTGAATTGAGAGACCTAAAAATTTTGTTGCTTTAACATCAGTCAATGGTACACTGTTCATTTTCAATGGAGCGCAGAATTGTTTATTTGAAATGGAAAACTGCATTAAAACCGTTTTCTTTTCGTTTACTATTAATTTGTTATTTCGTTATTTGTTAATTGAAGTTATTATTATTCTATTACTACTACATCTATTACTCAACCTAAATTTACGGGCTTGCTGCAACATTTGCCATTGGGTCCGGAACCTCATGGCATGCGGAACATTCTCCTATGGGTCGATGCCTACGATTCACAAAAATATCAAAATTACTCAAAAAATGTTTATCTAACATATGACAACATGTATATCATTCGATTTGTGTTTGTACGCTCGTCATGATACACTAAAAACGTATAATTCCATTTGAAACAACAAAGTTACCAGAATATCTCTTAAATTAAAAGTTATAAAATAGAAACGAATACATGCACCAATTAGCCCCATTTCCTCATGCACTTCCGTGAAAACTGCATTGCAATAACTTCCACTGTTCAAAAATTGCAGGAGGTTCTTGAGTTACGGGACTCATCTGTATATATTGTAACGTATTGTAGGGCGACCGGCGGGGCGTCACAAGGTCGCTGCGTCAAGGGATTAGACGCCAGGGGCCAGGCAGGATGTGAGAACAACTGGCAGAAGCGGAGACACGCCGAGGTATTGAGAATTCTAAGAGCTAGGGAAAGGGATGCCCAAAATGCGGGACAGCGCATTTTTGCCGCGTGCCGCGTGCAAAATTCTTAGAACCCATGGAAATGGATGTCCAAAATGCCTGGCAACGCGACAAGCGCGGGCCGTGTGAAAATCCCAGTGACGTTTCAGGTCACGTGGGTGGGAGCTATATAAGAGCGAACGCAGAGCGCGGGGGCGGGGTTTGTCGAGCTGAGTGGAACCCTCGTGCGAACGCACAAAACTTGCGCCCAGGGCGGTGCGGAGCCGAGCTAGGCTCGTACGGCTACCCATGTGTTGGGACGCCATTGTGGACACTATTTCCACGGGTGACCAAGGTCGCCGGAGCTGTATACTGTGGGCATAAGGCTCGCTGAGGAATGGCGCGGGCCACAAGTCAGACTGCATTGTTAAGGATCGCTCCTGCGATCAGAGGAGTAAACGTCTACCAGAGCTAAGAGTAACTTAAATTATTTACTGTACATATTGTGAATAAACCTGTACATTTTTATCATTGAAGCTCGTGTCTGTGATTACTGTGTATTCCCACGACGTCACAATATGTTATATTTATACTTACCGGATGTCCAGGGAGGAAACGTACAAACTTCGCAAATAAGATCTTAAGACAATTTTAAGCATATTTTGTCTGATAAACTACCCTGATATTCCGAATGACTGAGCCGCAATAAGCACTCAAAAGTTGGTTTGAAAAAAATGCTTTCGAGGCAAAAATTTGCATTGCAGAAACATATAAACTCTACAGAAATATGTAAAGTTTTTGTTATATACAAAAGAAATGAATATATTTCTTCAGGAAGAAAATTTAAACTCGAAAAGAAACAGCCGAATTGTGTAAACCGGGTGCAATTTATTTTACGTAGACGTAAATATACGGAGTAATATAGGTGGTATAGAGAAAGTTATGTAATACTGTGAAAAATTGATTTCGAGATTTAAACGGAAATACGCGTTTTGGGGTCCCCTGGTACCGAAAAATGTTGTTTTGATTCAAAGCGTCCCGCCGACCGTCTGTCTGTCCGTCTGCGAATATCACTAGCGCCTAAACCATACGTAACTTTTTTCCAAAATGGACACTCCCCGGTCGGTGTGGCTCGACTCCAGGCGCTGCGATTTTGAAAAGCATACTTCAAAATTTCGGAGTACTTTACATCAAGCCCAGTTTTTTCAAGTCCCTACCTGTTTTCAAAAGGCTTAAAATTTTTCTTTACATTTCTTGTAAAAATGGAGTACAATACACTCAAAAAGGTGGGATAAGTCCGATTTTCATGATTAACTCTGAATTTTCAAAAATTGCAAAATTTTGATTTTTTCGGCATCTTCCTACTACTACAAAATTGAAGATAGAGATTTTTCAGCCGAATGAAATTTGTTGCCTATAATTAAGGTTATGTACATTTTTTAAAACTTAAGAAATTTTCGCGCAGTATTGCGTGTTAAATTTGCAATTCTAAAAAAAATTAAAGAACAAGATTTTGTCAAAAACGGCTTAATTTTTTTAAACTTTTGGTAGGGATAGTGATAAATGCACTCTATAAAGTGACATAAACGCCATATTCCTCTATTCTTTGTTTGATTTTTCAAAAATTACAAAAATGTATTTTTTTACTTGCCTCGCGCGTTAATATTTACAATAGCGGTAATTTGGTAACATTACTGTATTTATGAGTACATGTGCTTTAAATAATGTCAGATAAAGTTTTCTGTGATAATGATCCCAATTTCAGAAACGCCTTTTTCTCAAAAATGGCTCCAATTTTTTCCAAGGGGTAGTGCACTGTGTAAAATGACATAAAATTAATTTTGTTCTTTCCAAAATTAATAAGCACATTAATGAAGAGGCACATTTTCAATGATTTGTGAGTTAAAGTGCCTCAAACGACATTAAATGAAGTTTTTCGAAAACTCAAAAATTTCTGTGAAATAGAGCTTCAAATTTCGCATTTAAAGTAACGCTTAAACGCCATTTCATTCCAAACGACTCCGAATTTTTCAATGAAAATTTCCATTTATGACGAGGTTTTACTCTTCTTTAACATTCTTAAATAATATTTCGGTTCTGCTATTAGGAAACCGGAAAATTGAAAAAATGTCAAAAAAATGTACTTTGTGTGGCGATAGGTGGCAGCTGACAAGAGGATGGGGCAAGACCGTAAAGCCCGTCCACACCAAAGAAATAAGAAATCTTTATTACGAAAACGTCTGTGCCATTCTGTAGCACCACTAGTTCATTATATTCGAAAAGTTTCCTTTTAGTTGTCCTTCTGTTGATGGAAATATATTACTTTAAAAATTACTCCCTAATCTTCTGTAATGTTCTTTCATAGTCGATCTGGAAGAAAGTTACCTGAAAATGTTGGTGGTACTACATACCATAACTGGCCACTTGTCTAAGTGGCGTTGGCTGAGTTCTGCATGCCAGATGTCACAAAACGTTTCAATTTAACTTTTGACTATTGTTTGTGTGTTTAGAAAGTAAAATGAATTTTATTGTAATACAATGGAGAGAGTGCAGTAAGTCGTGAAACGTCGTTGAAGACTCTCAAGAATGTGTTCGACGTTGACATAAATTTGATATATAATAAATAAATTGGAAAATTTCTACTCTCTAAAATTTTAAAAGGACCTGTGCTTTCGAGAAAATAGATTAAATTTATTTAAATTACGAATTTGTTTTATTAAAAAGAATAGGCTACGAGATTCTAATCAGTATTTAAATGTAATTTATTAATTGCGAAAAGAGTTTATGTTTGTGTGTGTGTGTGTTAGGTGTGTTTTATGTAATAGGTATATCAGATAAACCGATAAATATTAGAAGAATGTACTTTATTGCAAAACCACAAAATTCACCACTTTTTTGCGACAACTTGATGCACAAAATTCAAATTGTTTCTCTATTCTGTTAATGACGAAATTGAATATGATTTACAATAATCACACACCTTTGCTAATAGCTTAAAACTTCAAAAAAGGATATATATATATATATATATATATATATATATACTCGTATATGAGGGTGATAAGTTTATAACGCAATCCTGCTGTTCGAGGCACTGAGAGAAAAGCGAAAGAAATACAACACTGCTTCTGGGACACCTTCTTTGACTGTATTTCTGCGACAGTCCCTTCACTATCGCAAGACAGGAGGCATGGTTGATCGGTCACGTTCTCGCCGAAATTCTTTGCTCACGTAGCGAATACTAGAGGAAGTTCGGGATGTTCCTTCAACTTGCCCGAAAACATCATTAAGGAAGCTGCCACAATAATGTAATGTTTCCTGTGGAAGTGCGCACTGTGTCACAGAAAAATTAAAAATGCGCATTGAAAAAGCGGACATCTCAGGAGCTTAAGATTCTTGATCAGGCTGCTCGCATGAGTTACTCCTGTAATTAACTACGACATTTGTTAGCGAAGGTCTTGAGGCACTTAATAACGAGTTTTCTAGGATGAGACTTAATTTCATCTGGATGAATATATTAATTGGCAAAGCAGTAGACTCGGGCTCCTGAGAAGCCACAGGAAACAGTAAAAGAGATCATTGAATACAAAGATAGGAGTATGGTGTGCCATTTCTCGACGGCGAATAATTGGTCCGTTTTTTTTTCAAAGAAAAAATAACGGCGGATACATATCAGATTATATTGAGAAAATTTGTTTCCCTCTTGAATATAGAATGAGAGAAATCGTTGGTTTCAACAGGATGGTGTGACTTCACAGACTGCAAAGTCGATGCAATTTCTGGAAGAGTTTTGTGGGGACAGAATAATTTCATGATGTTTGTGGCTCTCTCGTTCGCTTGCTTTGTAACCACCTTTTTTGATCTTTGGGGATGCTTCAAAAGTAAAATTTATGCAAACAAGCCTGCTAATCTCGAAGAGCTCCAAAGAAACATCGAGGAAGCGATTCGCACGATTGATGAAGAAACTTTACGTTGCAGCACATGTTCTCAAGCAAGTTGCAATGCTTGCTTGAGATCAAGAATCTTAAGCTCCTGAGATGTCCGCTTTTTCAATGCGCATTTTTAATTTTTCTGTGACATAGTGCGCACTTCCACGGGAAAGATTACGTTATTGTGGCAGCATTGTGTCAATGCTTGTTTCTCAGGGAATAGAAGGCATTTTGAAATTTTTTGTGAGGTTGAATTGTTTCAGACACCAATTTTTTTCAAAATATTTTTCTTTTCTTATTTACTGATTACTAAACTAACTTCCTTATTTTTATTTGCTGGGAATTTCCAAAACCTTTATCTTTAAGGTGGAGATAATGAGACAAAAAGCAAGGCTGTGATGTAGTGAACTAGTGACTCTCTTTCATTAACAATTTAACCAGTGATTATTCACTTCAAAGCCCGCTCTTTCAAAACAATCTTTATTTTTAAAGTAACATTATTTCAATAATAATAACAATAATAATAACAATAATAATATTACACACTTGTTCTAGAATTAATAATTTGTGAATTTGGAATTAATAATTTAATAATACTTATTCAAAACAGTAAATATAAAACGTGTAAATTTTTGGAGAATGTATTTTTTGTGACACTAAAAGTTTGTTGTTAAATCTAACTGTATATATGTTTTACCTGGGAAGCGTATTACATTTTTAAACAATTTACTAAGAAATCACTGTTCTTGTCAACACACATTCCTTTCGACACCAAACAACAGCCCCCCTGACTTTCTCTTTGAATTTGTGAACACGACGCGTCTATCGCGACGGTCACCTGCTCTCCTTCTCTGGGTGGCATTAGAGCCAGGGGAGCCAGGAAGACCTTTCCCTGAATTGGGATTGTTGTAATAATAAGTAATGGAACACGTATTACGTTATGTGTCGCATTTTTTCAACATTTATCCGTTCCTATGACTTTCGAAACGATATCTGTATTTCTTCTTCTTTTTTATTGCTTCGAAAACCTAAAATATCTTTCTATTTATCTCAGAATTATTTGTCATAAAAATTAATATGAAGGAAAGGATAGGCTGTGAATTATTCAATTGTCTTTGAAAATTGTTGGCCAAAGACAACATATACGTATCTTACAATTTATCTGTAACAAATCAAGATAACAATTTAGTAACAAAAGGTATCTGAAAAATGCAGGAACGTACGGAAAATTAGTTGAAATTGGAGCATATGTTTCATAAGGAGTGTGTATTTCTCGGCGCAAAATATCAAAGGAGTTATGCCTTAGTCGACTCACTCTTTTTTATGTTGAATTACAATCTTAAACACGACACTTATATCCACTTTCGAAATACAGCCTAACTTTTTATTTATTTATTTATTTATTTATTTATTTATTTATTTATTTATTTATTTATTTATTTATTTATTTATTTATTTATTTATTTATTTATTTATTTATTTTACGTCAAAATCAGTTAAATACTGTGTATGACGTGCTACGAGGAGATGTGAATTCTGTGTACGTTTTCAAAGTTATGTGATCGCAACACTAAGCCATATATTACTTGAATTTTGAATACAGAAAAAAAACCTCTTAAGGATAAATCAGCAATAAATTTTGGGCTCTTATCCATCATGTTCTTCGTCAAGGAATAATACTTTCTGCCGCGACAACATGGAAACGAAAGTTTGAATAACAATATTTCTCGCTGAATTCTAGAAGACGTGCACAGATAATGAAGTTACATTTACATTTATGTCCAGAAGCAAAACAAGGGGCCATCTCAGCATTTGCTCAATGGATCAGGGCATCTGGACGAAAAACCTGATCGAGAAGGGCATCATAGACCCAGAAGCTGTGGTAAAGTACTTGTTACAGGTTGTTTACATTTAGACAGTCCAAATGGTCAATAATGCATTAAATATCAGTATTAAAATTAATGTTACTTTCCTTGTGATGCTCAGTATAGTCTCTAATTGTATAGAAACAGTTATGCAGCAGAAACGATTTCACTGGGGATTTAAACTTCTCTACCGAATTTAATTGTTTAATGTCATCTGGAAAAGTGTTATAAAACAATGCATATGTATTGTATGTGAATTTTCTGTAATGAGCTGTTGATACTGTTACCTGATGAATATGATTTCTACGTCGAGTGTTATAGTAATAGACATCGCCGTTTTCTGAAAATATATTCCCGTCCTTTTTTCAACTTGTTCTAACGCAGCCATAGGGTCAACACGTTTCTCTATTTCAGTTATATTTACAACTCTTCACTTACGGGTTTACACTATATGCGAAATTAAAAAATCTAACAAGGAGCATTTCTGGTTAAGATTCGAGTATCGTGTTTTAAATGTAGTACCTTTGAATGTGAAATTCCGAAACACGCCAATCGAGGATGAAAAGATGCCTGCTATTGCTTAACAAAGCGTCGCTGAGAATACCTGTGAGCTCAGTTAAACGCTGTTACGCGAGAACTTTTCAGTTAGTATTCCTCAGTGAGGCAGTTGATTCAAAGTTCAATTTTGTTGACAAACTTTGTCCATAATCGCCGCAAACTGTGTGCAACATTTGGTTGAGATCAGGTCGGCGGTGTTTGCGGTCTTTATGATGCGGTCTCATTGAAAGGCAATCTGCAGCTATAATGTCGCCCCCTAACGCTGTGCGTTACAAAATCTCTGTAATTGGTTTGAGTTATTCATAGTATGTGTAACCTTCCTCATCAGTTGAAGGTACTTTGGAAGGAAATCAATATTTTTAATATTTCTTGAGGATTATCCTAATTTTACTAATTGGATATATTGGCGCTCATTTAAAGAAAATCAAGAAAAATATCGACCACCATTAGCCAATCAGTTATACTCTGTGTAAAAGAGTATCTTAAGCGACTTACGCAATCATTGTTTTCTTCTCTGAATATTAAAGTTTAGATACTGATGAATTCAATATTACTGCTCTATTGGAATTAAAGTACCCATATACGAGTAATAAGAGATTATTTAAAACATGATGTCCTATTAAATTTCAATTAGTAAATAAGGATTTGGCTAATGACAGGAATTATTTATTTTGTCTGTCAACGGAGAATAATGTATTCTAGAATACGAGGTTACTCTCAAAAGTGACACAGAACAGATAAATAAATGACAGGATGTAAATAACTGAAAATTAATTTTCTGAAAGTAATTTGTTAATGGTGAAATAACAGACCAACAAAAGGGGGAGGGATAAGAGAAGAAACAATCGAAATAAAATGGCGCCTGGCGAAACTCGAAGTTGAGGAAAATGTGAAGGGAGCATGAGTCGTGATAAGTTATCAAATACCAACTTGAAGAAGCATACTAAATCTTACAGTTTGTATTGTCACCATGAAGTAAACTACTCTTAAAATAAGATTTAGTTTTTATTCGATTATTCGTAGAGTATCCGAAACATACTCCCAACTTTTCCATCAGTGACCGGTTGTGAATGACAGTTCTGCTATACTCGCACGAATGACTTTGTAGTGATTGTTAGCTCATCATTTATTGATGTTTGGCAGATATGCGAAATCTAATAATGTGATCTGCAAAACGTCAATGCATAATGCCTTCCAATCACGGGAAAATATCTTGAGTGTAATTTTATGGTATGAAATGTCCTACTACTTATATATTGGCAAAAATGTATCATTTTTACGCCTTAGATATTTGTACACGCCTTAGATATTTGTTGCATTTTTATACAACCTGTATAATTCCCTTGCACACGCGCCAATTGGTCCGTCGCGGCAACGATACCGACCATCGAGGGAAAGATATTGGACGCTTGGCTACACACTGGCCAACCAGCAACGCGATTTTTCACGGAACGGAAATTTCCACAAGGCAACAGTCTATATTACCTGTTAAGTTCTGAGTCAACTTATCGCACGTGAAGTATCAAAAGATTGCACCCGGCTTGGAAGCGGCTGCATATCGAGGATACTGGATGCAAGTCAGCATGGTTCCAAGCATGATGTGATGTGGAAAGAAATAGGCACACATATTGAGACCACCGACACCTGTCAGACGCCACGGTCATAATTTGTCCGGACAACTTTCGCCGGAGGACGCATCCCACACTGGGATTTGAGACGAGCTCAGTCGGGTTGGGTTATTTCCAGAATTGCTAGGGAAATGCGAAGGGGCTTACTTGGTTTTCAATTACTTCATGCGATGCAGTACTAGTACATTTATTGGTAAATGAATGTGGTCCGCAAGGCGCGCGAACGCCGCGAAGTTACACTGTGGTTGAGATGCTGTTGTCAATTGGCGAATAGGTCGGAAGGCGCTACATGGGGTCAAAGCCCTCCTCACCTGGAGTCGCCCCTTGAGGTGTTTAATTTAGACATTTATTTAGTCAAAAAAGGTAAAAAAATGTATGTGACGTATGGGGGAGAAAATCATCGGCGCACGCTTCCTTGATTTTCGGAATCCCTTCCCAACAATTTAACTATTAATAGTTGAAAGATGTTATAATAATAATAATAATAATAATAATAATAATAATAATAATAATAATAATAATTATAATAATAATAATAAATTTAAAAAAGCGAGAGATAAACATTTCAAATACTAGATATTTTCGTTTCCGAGTTATAGAAAACTTGTAACGGTAAATGAACTGCAGATTTGATTTTTCTATATTGCTAATAAAGTAGAAACTCCCCCTAAGCTCTACTACCACTACAAGCAAAAGGTAGGCTCAACAAAACGTGCGCATAATGAAGCTACATTTACGTCTAGAAGCAAATCAAGGCGCCATCTCAGCATTTGCTCAATGGATCAGGGAAACTGGACAAAAACCCGATCGAGATGGGGGTCATTGATCCGGAAGCTGAAGTACATTACATGTTACAGGCATATTGTCTTTTAAAAAAAAATATACAATACAAATGTAAACTAATTCATAATACTATATCATCGTCTTGTTTAAGTAAACATTATTTTTCTTTTTGAAGATCAGTATAGACTCTAATTGTACAGAAAGTTATGCAGCAGAAAAGATTTTACTTTTAACTTAAATTTATTTACCATTCTTAATTGTATAATTTCATCTGGCAATGCGTTGAAAAGTAACCTACATGTATTGTATGTGGATTTATGTAGTGAGCTGTTGATACTGACACTTGGTGAACATGATTTCTACGTCGTGTGTTGTAACTATAAACATCGGTATTACATGAAAATATGTTCCCACCGTTAAGAAAGTCAGTTTTGACAAATACTACAGATTCGTAAATATATAGGCAAGGCAAATGTAAGATTCCAAGCTCAATGAATAGAGGCTTGCAGGGATCACGTGGATGGCATTTTTTCATTATTTAGATAATTTGCTTTTGCAACCTAAATGTCTGGGCACTAAAAGATGAGCTTCCCCAGAATATTATGCCATATCTCTGGCGGGAATGTACCCTTTTCCTCACAAAAAGTGGTCGGCAAAATTCTATCTTCCCAACCGCACTGACAAACTTGGACACCCCGCGGCCAGGGGGAGGGCAGGGAGAGGGACGTGTTGACCAATCGCTAGAAGGTGGAACCACAGTTGTCTGTGATTGCTGCAACATCTCACGGGGCAGAAAGAACGCTGTCTCAGGGGGAGGGGGCTAGTTTGTTTACGTACGAGACGGAAATATCGTCATATTTCCCTGCCGAAGGAGAGATTTAGCCTGCGCGTACGCCACGACTAAAAATATTTCTAAGCTGGGTTTTCCGTCCAGAATTATTGTTCATAGACCAGTAATTATTTATCATTTTAGCAACAATTATTCTAACTTTTAGTAATCGATTTGTAACTCCTGTCAAACTGCTACTTTGAGCTGCCTTTTTTATTTTTTGCTGCCTCTTAAGTATCAATGTAAATTTTAAAATATTTCTTCCTTATATATTCAGTAAAATTGCACATTTTTTAAATTCTAACGTTAACCAACAGGAATTCACTAGGGAACTTCCATTGCAACGTGAAATATCATTGCAAATTCTTAATACATACAAAGGGCTGGCCAAGGTTAAACTACCTTATTCGATAGATGCAGATATGTCATCCGCAATGAAATTTCTTTGCAAAATTGTATTTGTTTGCATTGCTAATACATATTTTTAAACAATATTAATAATTATATTTAAAACATTTTTATGATTGGCAAACATTTCAATGAAATTTCGTGAATTCTTAAACCATTGAAAATAAGTACTTGTAAAATTGAATTATTGTAGCATCTTAAAATATAACAAAGATACGTGAATAGAAAAACTATTTGTTACTACTTAAATAAATTTCAAAAACTTGTTAAAACTATTCAAAGAGATTTAGCGTTTATGTTTACAGTTTAGTAAATATCAATGACGAAGCATTTTCCAGTGAAAATACTTAGAACGAACTTGGTGGTCAAGTTATATTATCTTGCCAACACAGACTAAATTTCAGTTTCAACCCCACAAATATCGGCAGAGTTCGAAGGTTGTTTGTTGGACGGTACTCTCCACTCTATGCAACTCCCGAAACCTTGAATTTTGCACGACCATCTGTCCTGGAAGGACGTAGCCGTTCATCAAAAGAAAACGGGTCATTCAAGGTATCTAATGATCAATCCTTAAAAACGTTTAACAAATAAAACCTACCTCTAAGGAAAATATCAAGTAATCAATGATAATGATCACCGCTTAACATTATGTTCATTATTTCGATATTTTCAACATCCCAATAACCAATGGAAAACGAATGTTTTTGAGGCTATTATAAAAAAATCAATAAATACAAGCCATTATTCACGTTATTATTTCTAAAACACTGAAAAATCTAGGATGTTATTTGACTCATGTCTTCATCGGAGGTCTGAGTTTAAAACAAAAACTGACAAGCAGGGAATATTAAAGTAATTGTGACTGATTGATAAAGTTGAATCATCAAATGAAAAACAATGTTTCTTGCTTCATATAATGCCACCTTGTTTAATAAACACGTAATTACATGTGATAAACACATTTAAACATGCAAATTAATGAAAAGTTTGAAAAGTAAAATTATCAATAAAACATTGATTCATCTTATTACAATACGAAATTGTAGAATTATCAAACGAGGCTCTTAAGCTGAAATTGATAACCAATTGATTTTTGTAATGCAATGTTACTATTTGAATATCATGGAAAGTTAGACGCAATTTGTCAAAATTCAAGTGGACTATAATTTTGTTTAAATTTGACTCCTTGTCCTACGAATGATGACATCTGACAGTACTTATGTTGACAGTTCTTATGCCATGAGTTTGTTCTAATACTACTTGCAGCACGAGAATTATTGATTTTGGTATTAATGAAGAATAGATATATGCAGAACTTGATTTCTGCCGTAACGCGTTCTGGTACCTAGGGAATAATTATTAAATTATATTCTATATATAAAACTATTGCTATTACATTAATAATTAATTTGAGGAACGTTCCAGCACCTAAAATTTAAAAAATAAACACTGGATATATGTATCATAATAACTGATCTCAGTTTCGTCAAGTTTGACTTTTAGACAATGAAAGTGAATGGTCAACCAAAGTATACCCACCTAAATAAAGTTTATCTTACTTTACATACTATTTAGACAGTGCTTCTATACATACTATTTAGACAAAACTAGTGCTGCTTCAACAGCAGGTACTTTCACGTCTTATAGGTAATAGCTACGCAATATACAATATGGCCTACGTGAACTTGCAAAAATATTTATTTCAGCAGCAATTATTTTCTCCTCGCTGGTATTCGATCTTAGGTTCTTAAAATTAACATGCCTGACCCGTTTCCCCTACACCACCAGCTACACAGCTGAACATCCTCGGACACGAAAGATGAACAAGGAAGTGAAATATCGATTTATATCACTTTCATTACTTTCGTGATCTGAAATCAAACATCAGTCATCTCTGATCACGTGGAAGTCGTCCTCGTTTCCCATTCTCCTCCTCATGTATTTGTTGAATCTACGCCAGCTGTTTTTCTAATGAGACAGAAGTAACTGGACACATGGATAAGAGCCAAAATTTATTGCTTATTTATCCTTGAAAATACATTTTATTATATGGGAAGGTTTATTTTATTTTATTTTATGTCTTTGTCATCTGGCAAAGCGTTGTAAAATAATGTACATGCATTGTATGTGAATTTTCTGTACTGAGCTGTTGATACTGTCACTTGCAAAATAAGACTACTACGTCGAGTGTTATAGTTATAGACATCTGCGTTTTCTGAAAATATATTCCCGCCCATAAGCAAATCATTTTTGACAAAAACCACTGATTCGTAAATCAAGAGACAAAATTATGGTAATATTACTAGAATAATGAAGAGAGACTTTCAAGAACCATGTGGGTGGAATTTGGTTATTATTCGTACAATTCGTTTTTGTAATCTAAAAGTCTGGGAGCTATAAGATGTATTTTTCGAGAATATTATGCCATATCTCAGCCGGGAATGAACATTCGCGAAATATACACAACGAACAGTATGAAGGCTGACTCAATTTGAAAGAATTTTGAACGCGTTGCAGAGTGAACTTAATTTTGTGTTCAATTCATTTAAATGGACGTTTCATTTAAGGTTTGACTGAATTGAGAGACCTAAAATTTTTGTGGCCTTAGTAACAGTCAATGGAACACCATTCATTTTCAATTGAGCACAGAATTGTTTTTTTGAAATGGAAAATTGTATTAAAACTATTTTCTTTTCATTTACTATTAATTTTTTATAATGGAACCAATTTGAAACATCTGATATTGCACTATTTACAGTTTCTTTTCTGCAAAGAATGATTTTATCATCCGCAAAGAGAACTGTTTTTCCTCTTCAAATCGTCGAGGGCATATCGTTTACGTATATTAGGAAGAGAATAGGGCCTAAAATCAATCCCCGGGGAACTCTACGTGCAATTGGCAAGGAGTCGGAAAGATGTGTACATAATGTTCCATCATTCCAGTAATGTATTTCTACTCTCTGAGATAGTTGTTAAAGGTATGAACATAACCAATCTAGGGCAATACCACGGATTCCATATGAAGGTAGTTTTAAAAGTAAAATGGCATGGTCAATGACGTCAAAAGCTTTTGAAAGTTCAAAAAATAATCCAATAGGTGCTTCGTTTTGATTCAGAGATGACATCTTAAAGAAAATATTTCTCGTCATTATTGGATTCTAAATCCATGTTGGCAATCGGAAAGCGCGACGTGTTTGCTGAGAAAGGTTTCCATTCCTACATTAAAAAAGGCTTTCTAATATTTTTTAAAAAACTGGCAGAAGAGAAATTGGCCGATAATTTTGAATTTCCTTTTTGTTGCGTTTTTTGAAGAGGAACTTAATCTTAGCTGTTTTCAAAAATCTAGAAAAGTTCTTGTGCATAAAGGTGCATTAAAAATGTGAGTTAACCGATTATGAGGTGATTATGTGTATAATGGCAGGCGCGGAGGTCTTTAAGAAACAATCCTGAAATTCATCTAAACTGGCCGAATATTTATTTTTTAGTTTACCGATTATATTGAGAATTTCATAGGTAGAAGTTTCGGAATCGAACGTCGTATCGAAAGTTTTTGGGAAATGTCTTGAGGCGGAAGACTCTTAGTGAGATTGGCAGTAACTTTGGAAAAGTATTGGTTAAAGAAACTAGCCACTGTTGCCGAATCGTTTTCATTTATATAGTTATATTTTAAAACAACATTTTCTACAAGGTTTGTAGTTGATTTGGTCGTATTTTTTATTATATTCCACATTGCTTTTGTTTTGCTATTTGAGCTCAAAATATCCTGATCGTTTTTCGTGATTTTAGCCTGCTTAATGAGTTTTTTTAAACAATGATTTCTATTTTTTAAAGTAGTAGAGGAAATTATGAGATACGTTATGATGGTCAGAAATGAAAGAAAGAATTCCCTTGTCTTTATATGGTGTCCTAATACCTTGTGTAATCCAAAAACATCTTTTCTGTGAAATATGTAATTTTATTTTTTTTTAAGAGGACAGCAAGTGTTCAAACGAAATGAACGCGTTGATAAAAACTTACTATAGACTCTCCGTTCATGAGATTTTAAACGCTTAATGCTGATATACTCAGGATCAGGATTTACTGGACGAAACTTGGATGGTACGAATCTATTTAGACCTTTTCAATTAGACGCTTTAAAATTATTTTAAATGTGATTTACTTAGCCACCATTTGTAGCCCAAGTGCCGACATGCTCATGTTGTAAACACGGAAAACTTTCATTCGCCTCGCGATATCGGAAAATGCATTTTCTCTTCGACGTCTCGTTTTTCTAATTTTCGAACGCTACGCTTTTTTCGAACACCAAGTAATATTTTAGTTTATTTACGCAGTTTAGTCGATATTAACGTTTCATGGGCCCTTGACACCAAAAAAGTTGTTCTTGTCTAAGTATGTGTCTATGAATAGCACTATTGTCTACACAGTACGCTGAGTTTCATTAATATTTCCCAATCGATTTGTTTGATGTCTCGAGCCCTCGAATTTTTAATTTGACTTTTTTATGTTTAGAGCTAGTTTATATGACATCTTTAGGACTTTTTAGAAATTTTCTCGAAAGTGGGTCTAATATTTTTGGTTCAATATTTTTCTCGAGTAAATCAAATAACGCTTACAATAATGACGCAGTCCCATTTTCAATAAAACCTCGCGCGATAAAGCTGAAATAAAAATCTCGTCAGTCAAAAATGAAAAAAGTAAAAATGCTTCATTTGTCCATAATTTGTAATCTTATTTCCTAAATCTTCATTTTTATTTCTTTATCAATTTCGAAAAATAAGTAAACCCAGTCATACTCATTTTTTAAAAAAATATTCCAGAATATTTTTAGTAATGACCCACAGCTATTGTTTCTTCCTACTTTTCTCCTATTTTTTTATATTTTTGAAAAAGTGAAAACCTGGTAAGCCCTGGTAAGTCGGTTTGAAACGACACGTCTCAAATATGTTGAGAGATGAACAACTACTAATGGAATAACGGTTTACAAGGGGCATAAGGGATGCACGTGATACATGGATATGATGAGAAATGAAAAACGTTATCCCGCAACCGTGTGGTGGAAATAAACACGTCCTACGTGGAACATGAGCGCACCGTCTCTGGCCATGCGTTCTTGGGTAAAGTTGCATGCCTCATGCGCCACCGACGTCGGCAAACCGAGAATTAGTAGATTAAGAATATTCACATTCATGTGCCTCTCTCATTAATGACATTGGGCGCCAAATCATTCATCTACATTTGAGAAAGGGCTTAATGCAGTTTTGAAAGTATGGTGTACGGCGCAGTGGCAGGAGGTAAAGGCGAGTGGGGGCAGGGGGTTTCCGGCGGAGCGCGTGGCCTTGGCGACGCGGCCAGACACTAAACCCACTATGAAAAGGAAATTTATTGACTCCTTGGAAGAAGATAAGCCATGTTGTTACCCCTCTTTTAAAACTAGTTTCAATGAACGCGAAATCAATACAGGGCGTTCCGCTCGGCGGTGGCGGCGGTCCCCTCCCAGCGATTAGGCACTTTTAATAATAATTGCGATAAGGGCGCAGCTAAATTTAAAGAGGCTCGCCTCGACTTGAACGAGGAAAGAAGATTATTTGCTTTAGAACATACTTTGCGAAAGAAGCAATAAAGTGTGCCAAGATAAGTTATCTGAAAACATAAGATCAACGAGGAAGAGGTTTAGCTAGGTCACAGACCACAAAAGTTTTCTAACATTGGAAACAGCTAGGAATAACGGTAATGAGAGAAGAGCAAATTCATTGTTCAAGTTTTTTGGGAAACACTACATCTTACACTAAACGCCGAATTCGAAAGTTATTGTTCGTAATAAGCCATTTATATCAGAGTAAATTTCACAGTCAGCCTTACCACAATATCCAATGTTAAGTGTTTGACAAGCCATGCTGGAAGCGGTTTTGAAAATCCTTTATGAAGAGGCAGGTTACTAAATTCAAGGCGAAGTAGTATAAATCATATTAAAAACATAATTAGTCATACAAACCAGAAATCGTTTTAGTAAGACAATATCCCAAGAACAACATGCCAGGAGTCAAGTGATCATGAAATGCAGAATTTAAATAGGACGTGAAGGAAATGAAGTAAACTTTATAAAGAAAGTAATGGTTGATGTATTTCTCGGAACCATTTCAACATCTAAATGATGGTGGTGAGTACCATTCTTGATTACCGAGTATAGGGAAGGAAGATGACTTACGTTTTTATTATCTTTCCTTTGCTGAAGAAGACCACAGGTGTGCCTTTTCTTTCACAGTGTGGGACTGGCTGAGATGGCTCAGGGCTTCAATGCAGCATTTCTGGCTAGGAAGATTCGAGTCACACACGACGGGAGACCCGTTGCGAGGTTGGAGCTTGTAATTGCGGGGGGGGGGTGATCCATTAGGGGGTGGTGATCCATACCTTGAAGGGGACGCCCTGTCAAGTCGCCCTGTCATCCTGGCGCCGAATCTGACGTTGTAGCGTGGGAGGAACACTACTACCTCCCGAAATAACACTTGCACTGCACTTTCGGAACTGCTGACCGCACCCGTTGACGCGGCAGGAAACCCAAAATAGCCAGTCAATTAATCACTCTATGGGTGATGGTATTTGTGATCACAAGGTGGTTGATTACGAAGGATGAATTTTTCTGGTTGGAATTTTGCCTTAGATGAGGTAAGAAATGGCAACCCAAGTCAATCTCCAAACACATTCAAAACAAAAGTACTCATGCCTTAGAAAATGAATCAAACCTAGAATCTTCTGCTCTGCACACTTGGCCAATGTTCCAAGTCATTACTCTACCAAGACACATAAGCATTTCAATAATAATCTTGAAAAAATCAAAGAAGAAATACTGTTCTCTGCGCGTGTGTGAGGCAAGCGCTGGTCAGAATTTCAAATATTCCGTTCCAAACTACGACTTAACGGCACTCGAAGGGAGTGCATCGAGGTTTTTTAATAAATCTTTACAGCGGGAACTGAGATGGTGGTTTGTTTCTGAACAGAAAATGTAGAATCACTCATTCCCAATCGTGATCGTTCTATAACCATTCGTGTGAAGTTAAACAAAAGTGTCATCGCGTCTTAATAGACGCACACACATCCTCACATCGTTTGCAAATGGGCACAGGAATACACTCGCGCAAATGGGGGGAGTAACATTCTTGCCCAATCTTCACGTGGGAGGGGAGGAAGATACTTCAAAGGTTCGCCCCTTGCTTTGCAAGTCCCTCTTTGATGAATGCCAATAACTTCAACGTCACGTGCGACAAACCCTTCACATTTAGAAAGCTCAAATATTGTGTCAGAAGGATGAAATATGGAAAATGCATTTTTTTTGGCGCAATTACAATAATACAAAATTAACTAGAAAATACTAGAATATAATGCAAAAGATAATCTTTCTTTTTCACACGTTAAAAAGATAAGCATTTAATTTGAAGAGGGTGCATTCGTCACCCTTGCCTAGAATATATGCCTCACACCGATATCTAGACCTTTTTGTTCGGAAAATATAAAAATATAGAAACAATTCATTAATTAATTTTAATGTTACTTAGAATGATAAAGAATAATACGATTCTAAAATGCCTTGTTAAGAATTAATGAACAATTGCTGAAATCGTTGCAGTGGAGAATCGAAATGAACGCAAAAGTATCGAAATTCTGAAAGAAATCTTTCTCCATCATTGCCACAAAAGGTTCTTTAAAATAAATTGATTTTATTTTTTGAATGCCTCTATTTCTCTCAAATAAGCAATATCGTGAAGGTTTTGGTGTCTCTGCTTTTGAACATTAAATAATGCTTATTTAAATATTTCTTATTTTTATATTATTAGTTAACATAAAAACAGTTAAAACTGTGTGACGTGCTGTGAGGAAAAAGTGCCATCTCTGCACGTGTTCATGAGCCTGGGTTACCTATCCCAGCGCTTACTTCATATCAAGTTGAATTATGAATACAGAGAGAACGAGCATTTTTGGAAGTTTTGATAATAAGGGAATACTCTATCCCGTGTGAATTACTATTTGCAATGGCGAACGTGCTACAGATTTTGGCCGTTGACACTCATCGCGCCCTTTGTAAAGGTGTATCCCTTCCCTCTCACAGTGGCAGTTACAGACGTTTACATAAATAAATGAAGTACGTCGTAGGGATGGCTACCGTGCAGAATGTGAAAACTTTGCACCAGTTTTCTACAACATTTTATCGTGAGATAAAAGAGATGAAAAATAGTGAGAAAAGAGCGGGAGGATATATTCTGCGGGAGTGGGATATAAATCTGAGATGTTAATTTTACATTTGTGAGGGTATATTATGTTTCCTTCTAAAATAACCACAAATATCACATCACAGAAAACCACAGAAACGAAGACTTCAGTGAAGGCTCTATTTTAAGGGTTATAAATGTGTTGTGTCTGCGTGTCTTTTTTTCCCCTAGAGATTATAATGTAGTGGAAAATAGATAAAAGCCAATATTTAACTTTCAATATTTAAAATTTTAAAAATAATTTAATGAGCAATATCGCACGAAGCAGATCGGATAAGTCTTTCACCCAAAAATTGCGATAAGAAAACACTAATTTTGAAATCCTTAGTTCAAATCCCTCGGTTTAAGTGCAGAATGTGAGCAGTCGCAGGTGTCTCTACAGTAAGGAAGGCTTGAAGATGCAGGTGTCTCAAAAAGTCCTTTCATTATTTAAAACGAATATGTGGAAGCCCGCTAGTGCCCTCATATATATGGATAGTAAGCAGTCATTGCATATGCAGTCAATGAGTCCACTACTCAAGGATATGATTGCAGACACGGGCGGTTCTGGTAAGAAGTGAGAACGAACATTAACATTGATTGAAATAATTGCAAGCGATACGACGGGATTGAAATCTTTTTTCGTAGTTGTGCGACAGCTACTTACCGTAATTGGGGGTGAAATTTATGTCATTTTTGAAAATTTGACAAATTATGGTATGTGCAAATTTTATGATCACCCCCGAATGAAGAGCGCAACGAGCTGACATTAGGTGTATGCTTTGGCGATCCATGTTATGCAGCTTATTATCTACTTGCATTAAGCTTATTGTAACTAGTTACTGTAACTGATGAGTTGCCTCGGTGATATTTCTACCGGTGTTAACTCATTGATGAAAAAATGTACTCAGGGCTTATCTTCCTTGAAACACCTTTTGTATATCACTACTAAACATTTGAACTCTTTCTAGCTGCTATTCTAGCTGCGTTTCTCATGATCTGCACAAATTCAGGTCATAAACGAACAGCAAGGGAGAGAATCTAAGGCTTGTTTTCGAGGTCTGCTACCCTTGCCAGGACCTTTATGGCAGGAGTCCGGGACTGGATGGCACAAATGGCTGGCTCTTACTCCGGATCCTCCGTCGGCCATGTACCTTCCGTAAGTCCTAGTTTTCCGCCACTTGTCCTTCACGACCTTACAAACCTCTCACAGAAGACTCAGTGTGATCAGTGGCACAATGTAAGCGTGATATCGAATGCGTCTTAAGGCTTGGAGAATACTATTTTCACAGTCCATTAATTGTCGTCTATAATATGGAGATTTTACTTCTCAGCTAAAACTTTCAACCAAACTCTTGATTTTAGTGTATCAGTTTTTGAGTTCTCTCGTCACCTCTAACGTCATCTTTAATTTAAAAAATCCCTTCGATGCTGGTTGACACTTTTCCATTGGGGCTGGTTGACACTATGTCATTATTTTTCTTTGTATCATAAACCTACAACTTTGTCTCGATCGCCTGTCGCAAAATTAAGCGAGAAACTTGAAATAATCAAATGAGGTTACCAGTCAACAATTATAAGAAGCATTTTATTAAAAAGGAATAAAACTGATCAAATCATTCTAAAGACGGATTTTAAAAATTGAAACTACCAATACTGCTCTAGTTGCTAATGTACGATCTGCAAGTCCAAACGGTGATAAAATGGTTTGCATTTATTTGTGCCACCAATGAAAATCAACATTTTTGGCATTGATTGATTACTTCACACTCTCTTGGAAGTAGTGGGACAACTTGCCCTAAGGCCTGTGCCAAACAACCCCGAAAGTGGAGTCGGTTAGCACATCATTACTAGATGACTTTTGAAGACTAAAAAATAGATAAACATACATTTTCGAATAAAAAAATAGGGTAGCCTAATATATGTAGTTTCTATTGATTCAATCAAAATGATCAAATCTAAAGCTGATTGGAGTTGAAAATTAAAAACTGGAATTGGTGTCAATTAGCTTATTGTTGTGAGTCGCATTAGAGCTGCTGTAGAGAACAGAATAGAGAGCAAATATCCTTGGAATATCCCTCTGCATAGGAACTCCTGTGTTTGAGGAATTTGATTGAAGATGCCACTAACGCCTAACGTACTGAGCTCTTCAATATCCAACTGTGTTGCAGCGAGTTGTATGTATCATCGAAGTAGATTCGAAGAAATGCAAGATCGTTAACCGTCTTCTTCCCAAACATCAAACCATCGTGACTGGTGTGAAAGAAACTTTTACTATGAATCGTCTTCGATTTCCTTTGTCTTCTTCTGGCAAGAGACCAATGGACCAAGGAATTCAATTGTATTTAATGTGCTATTACGAACGTGGACACATCGTTGTCGGTAGAAATGATATGGATCTCGGGTTCAGGCCCTTTGGTTCCGGTCTTTGATGGCGAGCGTCCTCTGCCCGATAATAATCCGCTGCTATGTGTCTGAGTCACTTAAATTCCCTATTGAACGCATTTACAAAAGAATACACGCCAATTCTTCATCTTAAGTCGCTTCTTTACCGCTCCGAAGTTATTTTGACATGTTCATCCATAGAGGATACACGGAGTGTTTCTTTTCCTATACTCAATAGATATTTAGATATTTACATTTCCAAATATATTCAATATATGGCGATTTGTTATGTTTCATTGTTATTATAAAAATAATATTTCATTTTTTACCCACGTTTATATATCACATCACATTATGTCAACGGCTTAGTTGGCTCAGGGCATCAACAGATGTCACTGCAGTCCCTCTGCCCGGGAGGTCCTAGGGTTCAAGTCCCGGCGGTGGCAGGGTTTGCGACACCTGTTATATAGGTAGGTCTAGTTCAGCCGCTGTGTGAAGGAGAATTCTAGCGGCCGGCTGCTCTGATCGGTAGTTTTCTGTGGTTTCTCTTCTGGTGTTCTGGTGTTTATCACCAGAACCCGAGTATTGGAACAAACGGGCCCCGGTCTGCGCACGATCGACAAACATAGTTTCTTTCTTGTTCCTGTCAATCAAAACTACATCTGGTCTATTGAAAGCCACAGTTTTATCTGTAAATATGGGTCTGTTCCAGTAAATGATGGTGTTATTTGCTTCCATTACAGTTACAGGGTTGTATTTATAATACGGTGGAGCTCCACCATTTAACATTCCATGTCTGAGAGCCAATTGTTGATGGACAATCTTAGCTAGTTTGTAGCGTCTCCCCAAATACGCGCTGTCGGCAAATGCAGAACATCCAGACAATAAGTATATGTTCGGTTTATTATTATTATTATTATTATTATTATTATTATTATTATTATTATTATTATTATTATTATTATTTTGGTCGCGAATTGGCCATCCTAGGACCTTGAACGTGCTACTTGTACTCACCGACGCCCAGTCATATTCACCAGGGGACAAGTGCACGTGACTTTTTCGGAGGGGGGATCAGCACTTATAAGCTGAATCAATTTTTACACCCCAGGGGATGAAGTATGCAGTGGCGTGTGGTGAAGGGCACAGTTTGGGTAAGCAATAAAATATAGATGGCCAGTAAGCCATTCATCAGTTTCAAAAAGTTGGCTATTAAATTTCCTTACACAAGTTTTCGAAGTAATGGCCTTCATACTTTGGTAATGTTTTTCTAATCTTAAAAGTTCTGCGAAACAAAACTCTTTATCAATAAATCACAAATGCAAGTGTGTTCGTTTACGCCGCTGCCTGCAGTAGAAACATCCATCCATGTTCGTGCTCTTCCTGCCGCGACACTAGCTGATGTAATCTTACTGATTGCGTTCTCTACGGTATAGCACACGTAGTAGTTTCACTTAGGATAAACTAAAATCTGAATTAGCTCGTACAAGCAGAAACATACACTGCACTTGGAATTACGCACTAGAAACACTGTTTTCATTCAAGCCAGATCTCACAACTCAACCGACTGCAGGACCCCACGAAACGCACCGAGCACATACGATCGCCCTCCATCTTCCTCACGCTCTGCGTGCCTCGCACACACCGATGCTTGGTAAGCGCGGCCATTTCGTAATTGCTAGTGTAAAGGGATACAACACTTTCGAAAAAATATTAGAAGATTTATGTTACAAGTATTTTTTTTCTAATTTACAAGGTACGCAGTGTGTGCATGAAGGACACGCCACTGGAAATATGAGATGATGACGAAGGGTGAACGGATAATCACAAACATACAGACACAAACACACACAACCTTGCCTGAGGCGGTATTCGAACCCAGGACGTTTCGCCCTCAGACCGTTACGGCACTATAGCTTTAGAGATTTTGGTTACCTTGATCGGCATTATTATTATTATTATTATTATTATTATTATTATTATTATTATTATTATTATTATTATTATTATTATTATTATCACTATTACATTTTAACTTGTTTCCACTCGTGCATCTCGGTTACCACGAACAAGAGATACACGCTCCAACTGTCATAATCAGCATTGGATCAATCATCAATGTTCAGAAACTTCCTCACGATGTTGCATGTGCCTAGTATGACAATCTTCTGCAGCTGGATGTATAACCCCTTCTTCAGTTGCAGTTCTGCCAGGGATTCATGCAGGAACTTAGGAATTTCACCAGTGGCGCCTAGAATTATTGGTACAATCGTCACCATTTCCACGCCGCTCCACATTTCCTTTATCTCATTTGCCAGAGGTTGATATTTTAGAATTTTTTCACTTCTTTTCTTTGGGATGTTGTGAGCTAGCAGGACCGCGACATCAATCAGATACACCTTTCTGTATTTTCGATTTATAATAATAATATATTATTATTATTATTATTATTATTATTATTATTATTATTATTATTATTATTACTTGCATATCGGCCATTTCTGACCACGCTACACGATTGGCGTGTGTAACTATGGGATTAGCATTTCAACTGCATCTCTCGGTAAGACAAGGTTGTTACGCCTTCAGTTGTGAATTATGAGGTGAGAAGATGATAATGAGGAGTGAAGGGACTATCACAAATTCGACCATGCCTACGCGGGACTCGGACCTGCAGCCTCCTCAGCGCAGACGACGGCTGCCGCAACCGTCTGCGCCACGGGGCCGGCTTATTATTATTATTATTATTATTATTATTATTATTATTATTATTATTATTATTATTATTATTTAATCGTGCACATTTCACTGGTACAGTATCTTCTATCAAAGCATGACTTCCAAATTCTTTACACATATTCTAAATTAGATTGTATATCAATAAACAAAATTATTATAGGGAGAACAAATAGATGCATATGTATGTGTACAATTCAGAAACATATTTATATTGACTACTGTAGAACCTAAAAACTTCCATTACTTCCCAGAAACATCCTGACCAATGAGCACGTACTGAGTCACACAGATTTCTGGAGACTGATGACGGCACTCTCAGTCTTTCTAGCGAGTACTTTAAGGTCTTCGGAATAATGCCTGTTGCTGAAAGAACCACAGGAACTGTCATTGTTTCTAGGATATTCCACTGTTTTTTCACGATATGGGCCAATTCTTGGTATTTCTGGATCTTTGTCTAATACACTATCGTAAGATTGCAAGTATGGACGACTGCCATATCCACAAACCATACTTTTTTCCTGTTTTTATCCCAGTTTTATGTTAGGTCTGTTGTGCTGCACTGTTCGATCTGTCAGTACACTTCGATCCCAATTCAGTTTATAGCTGTTGTTTTCAAGCACATTTTTTGGATATACTTGTAATATGCTGTATCATGGCATGGTGCTAAACCGCATAACTTGACAAGTTGGGCATAGATAATTCATCCCATCATATCATGTCTGTTCTTCTACTCAGAATGGGGCTAGTATACTACAGCCGGAGATAATATGCTGAATAGTCTGGCTACATTGACCACAGGCCCGACAATTATCAGAGGGCACATCAGGATCTTTGATGATGTATTTCAGGTAATTCTTGGTTGCAATTACTTGGTCTTGAATTGCAACCACGAACCCTTCCGTTTCGGGATGTAGATATCCAATAATGAGCCATTTGTACGACATATGGTATTTGTACGATATTATTATTATTATTATTATTATTATTATTATTATTATTATTATTATTATTATATCATTGTTACCACGACGAATATGTATGGTGGCGAACATCACAGGTGAAGGTCGACGAACCAGAGCCTTGTCGGGAGAGGTCGGAGGCAAGCTAGCGCTCGTTCTGATGAGAGGCGTGGGCGCGGGGGATCAGGGGCGCCTGGGCCGAAGAGGGATCGCTGGCTCGAGACGTCGTGGCGTAAACGGCGTTGCAGGCGCCGAGGCGTCGACGGCGTGGAGGGGGCGGCGGCGTCGATGGCAGAGTGGAGGAGACGTAGATCGCGACAGAGGCGTTGCCAGTGACAAGGGAGAAGTCGGAGGCGTCGGGAGAGCCGTAGCCTCGGGGCGCCGATGAAAGTGGGCGTCTAGGCGCCAAGAAACGGCTGGGGATTTCCGCGAGGGGAGCGGACGTGTGAGAACGGAAAAGATAATTTGGCAGAGTGTACGCGCCACATAAATGAAATTGGTTGAAGAATCTGATGGAGACAGAAATGTATTGGATGAACAGAGTTCAGTGTTAAGGTGACATAAGATAAGATCTCTGCTATAGCCAGAATGGCAATACAAGATGCGGATGCGAGGGGAGTGCTCGCAGATGGCAGTGAGATGATTGAAAATAATAGCCCCACGGGACGAACAGAGGCAACGGTCAGAGTGTACGGGCAGAGGCGACAGGTAGGGGCGACTGCGAAAGGTGAAGAACAGAGGCGACAGGCTGAGGTGACGGTCAGAGGCGTCATGTAGAGATGACGGGGAGAAGCGTTGGGCAGGGTGATGGACAGAGGCGACAGTAGAGAAGTCGGGCAGAGGCAACGGGGGCAGGCGACAAAGAGAGGTAGGGAAAGATGTGACAGGGAGGCAGGTACGACGGGCAGAGACGACAGGCAAAGGTGTGAGATGTGATGGGTAGAGGCGACGGGCAGATGCGACGGGAAGAGGCGTGGGGAACGGACGGCCTCCAGGCAGGCGTGAAGGGCCGATGTGGGAACATTGGCATTAGCAGCCCTTTACAACACGCATTGTTAGTGAGCGCAGATGCCCGGCAGAGTGTAGCGTGCAGAACCGACCCGGATACGGACACAGTGGCTGGGCAACTGCCACGAAAACAGGCGATAGCGGGTGGAGGCAAGGAGGAGGGAGGACACGGCGACGAGCACAGGTGTGAAGTAGACGCCGAGCGAAGGCCAGGAGCACAGCGGAGCGGAGGCGAGCGCGTTCTGGGGCACGAGGCCCGCGCCTAGGCGTCGGGCGGCGGGCGGAGGGCGGAGGGCCGAGGGCAGAGGCGACGGCAGCCGCGAGCGCCCGCCGCCACCGGGGGCGGCGGAGGCAGCCGCCGAAAGAGAGGTGGTGCAACTCCGAGAAATGAATCGATCGGAGGCTCGACACACGGGGCGCGTGGGGTGGGCGACGCGGTAGGGCTGTGGGGAGGGGGCGCTTCCCCTAAGTCGCGCCCCAGCAGCCGCTGCGCAGCTGCCTGCTCCGCCCTCGCCCCGCCCCCGTCCCCGCCCCCGCTCCGCCTCGTCGCGCCGCGCCGCGCCGCGCCTTGCGCCGCAGCCTCCGTCTTCTGGCGCCCTGGCGCGGTCGCCGGCGGGGCCTACGCGCTTGCCACGGACAGCGCTCACGCCCGCGTGGCTCACGCCTCTGGCCTCTCGCCACGCATACACCGGAGCGAGCGCCGCACCGTGCGGCGCCACGTTGGGGGCGGAGCCGATAAATTGCTTGATGTTTCCGAGCGCACCAACAGCTAACATCAGTAGCCACGTTGGACTAGTGAATATTTCATCTCGGGTGGTAGTGGTAGTGTTCCTCCCCTGCTGGGTGGTGACATCCGGCGCCGTCCTACACGTCTTTCGACATGAGTTGTAGTATAGTACATGTAAGTGTGTGTGATGGGAGAGAAAGCAAAAAAAGGAGAAAGAAAGATCGTGCGCCCGTTTCTTAGAGTACTTCTCCAGCATTCATCTAGAGTCGTTCGGAGAAAGTACGGAAATCGACCGATCAGAGCAGCCGGTCGCTAAAATTCTCATTCGCTCAGCGGGTGAATTCGACCTAGCTGGGGGGCGGGACCGACGCAGAGACCTTCCGCGTCGAGGGCCACGCCTCCCGCCGCCCTGGGGTTGGTTTCAGCGTCTACACCGCCCAACTCAACCCACGCTGCTTCGGCTCACACGTACCTAGCTTCCTTATGCTTTTATGCGTACCAGGCCGACGCCTGTTTTCTTCTTCGCATCGTCTTTGCAGTTTTTATTTCCTCTTAGCCTTTCTAGTTTTTATATTTCCTTCTTCTCCTTCCTGGTTACATACTACCATTGCTTTCTCTGTTCACACCTGCGATTTTAGTCAACACTTTGATTCATCTCCGCTCACCCTATCCCCTTCACACGCCCGAGACTACCGCCTGTTATCTCTCCTCGCTACCCGTTACTGTCGACTTTCTGCTCTCTTCTACCCGTCGATGATTATCGTGCTTCCTCTTTCAACACCCGCTACAGACGACCGCTTTTTTGCTCTCTTCACATCCCGGCGTGCTTTCTGCCTCGCATTGCCCTTGCCAATCCACTGCTTACTTATTCTCAGACGTGCCAATCGCATACTGCTTTTTCCCACACTCATCATTCGCGCCAGTCCAATGCCTGCTTCCAGCCACACGCCCAAGCACCTCCACTGCTTTTTTCCTTCCCATCGCCCCTCCTCGCTGACAACCTGCTTCATATTTCCACATTGCCCGCCCCAGACTACCGCTTGTTATCTCGTTCCTTACCACCCGGCCCGGCCCGGCCCGGCGCCTTCCTCCCGTCCCGCAACCTCGCCGATTGCCTCTCGTCGCGCGGCTCCGCCTTGCTCTCCGCTCCCCCGCGTCGGCCCCGAGCCCGTGGCGCGTGGGCGGGCGGCCGGCGCCGCGCGCTTGGCGTCCCTCAGGGGCTGTCCCCCCGCCCTCCAAGCGGCTCTTGGGCCTCTGAAGGGCCTCCGAAGGGACCCATGGGCGCGTTGCATGGACGGTGGGAGGCGCCGCGTCGGCCAGTGGCTCGCGCGCCCCGACTCGCTCGCCACGGCTCGCCCGCTCGCCACCGGCAGCACGCCTCCGCTCACATACCTCTGCTGTAGGGATGTGCCCTTAACAGCTAAACTGTTACTTCTCAACAGTTGACGTTTCGTAACTGTTACGCAAAATAACAGTTATTTCGTTTATCCTGTTATGGGCGGTCATCGGTTGAAATGCATAGAACTGCAATCTACTGGGCTTAATCCGAACTACTACAAGCTTTTGTGGCAATTGTTTTTTACGATAACAACTTCACTGCAGTTATCGTTTCCATGTTGTCGCGGCAGGAAGTATTATTCCGAAGGACAACATGGATAAGAACCAAAATTTATTGCTTATTTATCCTTGTAAATAGATTTTATTACATGGAGTGGGTTTTTTTAGAAAAATTAAGTAGTATATGACTTAGTGTAGGATCACAGAATTTTGAAAATGTGCACACAATTCACTTTTCCCCATAGCACGTCATACGCAGTTTTAACTGTTTTTGACGTAAAATAAATAAAATAAAATAAAAAGCTAATGAATCATGATTTGCCAGTGTTCAAATTATATTCATTAGTACATAATTCGGTATTATTACACATCATGTGCCACAATATTTTTATATTTTATTGTACGCACTACAATAAGAAGTTTGTCCTTTAAATCCGTCCAAGATGTTTGTTAACTTATTTCTGTCCCATTGCTGCTTATGTGAGATCAACTAATATTTTCCTAGGCCCGATAAAATAAAATGAGATACGGTCAAATAACTCGCATTATAATACTTATTATTCGAACAGTCATTACCACTTTAGCTGTAGGTAAGCAAAAACACATTTTCTCATTAGTTTTGGTACTCGTCACTTCTCTATGAACAAGTTGCGTATTTGAAAGAATATTTGCGACCTAACCCGAATCACTTTTATTTTAGTAATATATAACATATATTACTAAAACTAGTCTATATACATTATATAAATGACTATTCATCCTTGGCGGTTCATCCAGTCTCGTTCATATCAGCTGCTTCTCAGTCCAAACATGTTTGGGAAAGTAGTGCTAGCAAGCGCTATGAGGTAGCTACACAAGCTTTACGGTGCTACCAACGTTATTCGTTTTGCGTGGTTTAACTCTTAGCAATCGCCACAACTGATTTAACTCTTAGCAGTCGGCCTTGTTAGGTCACTGGTCATTGACCTGTTATTTTTCAACTGTTATTAATAGCTGTTAGCTATTGCGAGTCAACTGTTATTGCGATAACAAACTGTGCTACTAAAAATGTGTTCAACTGTACACTCCCCGCAGGCAGTCCAGATCTACATGTGGATTGTAGCACATAGGCTGATTTTACTTTCTCGTATACGTAGTACAGAGAAAGTGTTTTAATGCTGCCAAAAAATCAATGGCGAATAAATAAGTAAATAATTGAAAACTGAATGGATAAATGTATAACTAAGTAGAATTTATTTACTGCGTATAGATGTTTTTACGTCCTGCAATAAGTGGGGTATAAATAAATAATAAATGAATAAATAAATGAATGAATGAATGAAATATTCATTGTTTCCCTTAAGCCTGCCATTATTTAATCTTCCGCCTACATAACGAGCTGCTTTGGTCAGCGTAAGCGAGAAAAGACGAGGACGGCAATTTTAATAGAAAAAAACCTTGGTAAGCTAAAATAAGATAAATTTACATTGATCGAATGAAAGCCAACATTCCGAAGCATATCAAGTATCATTATACCCAAAAGAGAAACGAGGATACGTTGAAAATTTTGTTCAGCGGTTTGGAAGATTTGAACATTAATTAAAATTTTGGTTGTTTCATAATACTTATGACAAATAATATGTGCACTAAATTAATGAACCACTAAAGATATACAACCACATATCTATTGTATTGCCGACGAGATTTCTTGATCTATCCCATGTTGTTCTACCTATAACATCACTGACGATTTATACGAGAGTTTGGAAGAGAACATACTGACGATGATATTAACAAGGGAAAAGAGCTCCTTCACAAACGAAATTCGACAAATGTTAGTTAGTAAATGCCTTATTTTACTTGTCGAGACTCGGGACATCAGGCCCGCTCTTCCGTCTAACCACGCAAATTTCGCTAAGCTCCTTTCACCACCTAGTGGAGAAAGAGGTATTATCTTGGGTGACGAAACAGGCGGATCTCAATTTTGCTCAGAGGCTTCTATTAGGCTTGATGATGTTTTACATGCAGTAAATCTACTACATGGGACAGCTGGGTTTACTTCCCCTCCAAAAGTAGGCGTATGAAGGATTTTTTCGTCCTTAAAAATCCACGGCTTCGATCGCATTTGAACTCGCAAACTCAGGTACAACAGTCCGGTACGCTAACCGTTATACCACCGAATCCACAAATGTCATATATTCAAAAACATATTATTGAAAAAAAACCTGGGGATTCTCAAGACACCCAATTTCATAAACGAAAATGTGAAAAATGTTCTTATACATTTTCATAATTTACGAGAATGGGGCTTCGTAGACCACTGCTTGAAAATGTAAGTAGGCGAAATTCTAAATTAAATATTATAACGTCGACTGTGTTGACACAATCCATGTTAATCTCATTTCTATGACAGTTTTCCTTGAATTTTGGGGTTAGAGCAAAGCTTTCTCCTTGAACCGTGTTTGGACAGTTCAACTTTTTCTGTTATAAACGGGTCTGATGGCACCAACACTTTCGTATCATAGATTAAAAAATCACGGCCGTCGCACTGAAAATAGCTACAACCCTTTCTTTGATTTCCTCATCATGTCAAAAACACTATCAAGAAGCCATTATAGTGGAGCATTAGACAGAATTTAATTATGAAGAATCAGGAAAACGACGCAAAGGATTTGAAGGGACACATTTTTTATCTCTCCGAAGTTCGAGTCTACTTTCTTCACACCGCATGATGACGGTGAGCGCGGCGCGTCCTTAAATCCCTGTTCAGGGAAGAAATAAACACATTTTTCATATTTTATTTTTTGTTCAATTTGTATAAAACAAGAATGTTATTTTCTATGTATTTTCTATATTTTTATTATTGTTTTATTATTTTATACTTTTAACTTAATAATAATTTCATTAAAAAATGAAAAGAAAGGAAAACTCAGATTTAAAAAGGGAAAAAACTATCAAGCCATGGATAGTGTTAGTGGTAGCGATTTAAAAATTATACTGATTGACGGGAATATCTTCCTTCATTCCTTCCTTCCTTTTTCAATACAGTCCTATTCTTCCGTGATTAAATAAAAGAGATGTACAAATACATAACTGAAATTGCTTTTGTGATCAGGGCATGGAAGAGACCTTTCTTCTACTTCTTTTTTCAAAAACACACAGGCAGAACACCTCCGTTAAGTTGGCAGGAAAAAAGGTGGGATTGTAACCAGACTTAGTACATCATTTGCCTAAGTTTGACCACCAAAAAACATTTTTTTCATTTAATTTATTTCTGATCGCTGTGCGGTCATAAGCGGTCAAAATTTCCTTTACAATTTAGATATTTGATTACATCACAATATTTCATGACATTGTCTTCTAACAATTTAAAACATTTACAAATATATAATTTGATATTACAAGAATGTGCTTTTTAACAAAAAAGGAAATACTATGTGTATATTTTCTAATTTTGTAACACATAGGAATTTTATTATTTTGTCATACTGCGAAGTGGAATTTAATAAAGAATGGATATCAGAATAAAATTGAAATGATTGAAGGCGTTGTCATTGGCAACAATAGTATTTATTTCAAAAATAACAGATTTCGATGGCTTAGCCATCGAATATACTATTGTTGACAATGACAACACCTTCAATCATTTCAATTATGTAAATGTCAACTACAACTCACTACTGAATCAATTTCAGAATAAAAGTTAAAGCTTTTCCTGAGATCAATTATGAAAGGATATTCAACTAATAAATAGGATATAGAAATAATTTTTCGACAATTTGGACATGGCTCAGGATTTGCCTTTTTAAATAAATACCTCAAATTAAAATGACCAATGGTCTTGATAAAATAAATTGATGTTTTCATTTGAAGTTGAGGATCTAGTACTGAATTCCTAGCTTGACGTAATTTTGAATATTTTTATTTCCATTTCAAATCCCATAGTCGTAATGCTGATAATAAAAGAAGTTTTTTGATGTCTTCAAGGGAACCAGAGACTGGGTAAAGGAAGTTTAGAAGCCTTTTTTGCTGAGTTGTTAGCATCTACATTTCCCTTTATTTCTCGGTGGGCAGGGATCCAGTGAAATCCACTTGTAAGAGTGACATTAAAATTATTTTGAGAAAAGGTTATAAGACGTTCTTGGATTTCTTGAATAAAAGGATTTTTTGATAGTGTATATTGAATAGCAGATATGACTGATGATTCTGTGAAGATAACCAAATCTGAAGAAATTCTATTTTGTAGAAAGAGACCTAATGCTTTAATAATTGCCCAAGCTTCACAGGAGAAAATAGAAAAGAAGTCTGGTAAACGAGTAAAATAAGTAAGTTGAGGGTGATATGAAGTTATAGAACCTCCAGCACCACCTTCTTGTGCCACCGTGAACCACACGTGAAAAAAATTGATTATTAATGAATTTGTCTTGAAGTGAAGGAAAGTACGTGAAAACGGCAGATGAGGTAAATCTAAATGTGGAATATTTTAAAATCAAGATTAGTTGACGGAGTAAACGAAAACCAAGGAGAAATGATATTTAATATTTTCTGGTAAAATAGTGGAGGGCCAATCGAGAATTCTAAAAGATATTTGGAAATTCTTATACATAGTGATTTTGAAATTGAAGGATTTGGAACAGAAGATTTGGAATAGGATAAAATTCATTGAAATCTTACCAGGAGCAGAATTGGCAGGATTAAATGGAGAAATATATGTTGAATAACAAAATTTTAAGCAAATTAATTTCTTTCTTAATTCCAGAGGAAGTAAACCAGCTTCTGCCAAGATACTAGTACGAAGACTGGTTTTAAATGCTCTTAAACTGAAATGGCGCGCTGAATTGATGATTGGGTTTAATTTTTATAAAAAAATAAGATTTGCAGAACTATAAACTAATGAACCTAATCAAATTTTGATTGAATAATTGTTTTAAAAATGTTGGTTAAAATAGATGTATTGAGGGAATTCTGATATAGTGTTCTTGACCTCTTTTATTTCTTCTCATAAGAACGTCGTCTTCGTTAACATTTAATTGTATGTTGACGAAGATGACCTCTTTTATTTCTTCTAAAATATATGTATCTGCTCCTCTTTTTAAAGATGATAGTTTTTATTATATTTAGTTGAGCGTCACAATTAGCTTTCAAAGTATTAATGTGATTTTTCCATGAATGTTTTTCATCAAAATAAATTCCAAGAATTTTGCAGGCATTGGTTCTCTTCAATTGATAATTATCAATCATTAAATGGACCGCTGATTGAAGAACTTTCCGATTTCTTGAAAAAATAATACATTGAGATATATTTTTGAAATAATAAATCCTGAATCTTTTGGCCAAATGGTAAATTGATGGAGGGCTTTTTGCATTAATTGAATCGTGAAGTTCAAATTGTTTCCAGTACAAAGAAGAATAATATCATATGCAAATAAAATTTTGTGTTTGCTCACACACAGAACGCGAAGCACATTTTCGGGCTGGCCGAAAATAATTTTGGATTTTAACCAAACTTGGTTCATCTGGTGCCTGTCGTTTACCCACGAAACATATTCCTTTGCTCTCTCACGCAAAAAAAATGTTAGGCGCAATCAAATTTTCGGGGTAGACCAGGCTGACCGAAACAATTCACATATTTTGACGAAATTCGGCACAACTCTTGCTCATCGTTGATTCAGGTTTGCCCATAAAAAGTTTCGTTTGTGCACCCACACAAAAAAGGTACATGGAAAAAGAAATTTTCAGAACAACTTCACGCTAGTCAAAAAAAGTCAGGTATTTTTACGAAACTTAGTATATCGTTCGCCCAACGTTTGCCCAGGTTTGTCCATCAAAAATGTTTGTTTGGCTGCCCACGAAAAAAAAACAAGTTAATGAAAACTATTTTCGAGCAAACTCCTACATCGCCGAAAAAATTTCTACGAAATTTCGCACAAATTAGTTTTAGAAAGCAGCTTTTTAAACTATTTGCTACTTTCCCGCCTACTACGTACTTCAATAGAAAGGAATGTAATGCTGCACCGGAGAGTGGCGATTTTTCTTCTGAAAGACTTATTGGGGGCCCGTATATCGAGAAAGTGGGTAAATGTTCTTTCTATACGAGTATATAGTATATAAGTAGTAAATTACTTCCTCTAATACCCTGTCTAGTTAGAACACACATTTTCTGTTTTTTGATACCGAAAAATTGGTTTACGGAAAAATGTGTTTGTTAATCTAACCGTCCGTCTGTCTGACTGTCAGTCTGTTCATCCGTCTGCATGCGCCTAAATCGATTATATTATTTTCTCCGAAAGTCTTTGATCGATCTCGCCGAACTCTAGGCCTTGCAAATTTGAAATGCATATTTTGCTTTTTGGGAGTACTTTACATGACCTAATAACATTCTCATTATTTTCTCAAATATGGCTGCAAATTTTTGGATTATTTTTTTCCTCAAACAGAAACTAACACATAAAAATGCCGCAGATTTAATTCTCGTTCAACTCTGAATTTTTGAAAATTGCAAAAGTTCACATTTTTCCGCGTCTTCTAAGAACTACAATATTGAAGATACACAGCATCAAAATATGATCATGTAGTACAATGTTTCGAAAATTTGAGTAGATTTTGCGTAAATTGGGTTGATAAATAAGCAATTTTTAAACATCTATTTTGTCAAAAATGGCTGCAAATATATTCCTTTTTTCTGCCATATTGCAAAGGAAAGGTTAAAATGCCGCAATTTCTATTTTCGACTTATTTTTTGAAAATTGCCAACAAATAACATTGCCAAACAGTATTGATGATAGAAATGTTTTCTTGATAAAATCTGTTCTAAAATATATTTAAATAAGACCATATAAATTTTTTTGAAGAAAACCAGTAGTTTTTGTTTAATTTTTTCTTAAGTAAAGACAATTTATATTTTTCTCCAAAACGGCTATGAATCTTTTCTTTATTTTTTCCTCTAAGACCGGTAGCGGTAGCTCAGTGCATCAACTGATGTCACTGCAGCGCCTCTAACCGGGAGGTCCTAGGTTCGAGTCCTGACGGCGGCAGGATTTTCGACATTAGCTTTTCAGCTAGGTCGAATTCCGACGCTTTCTGGAGGAGAATTCTAGCGGCCGGCTGCTCCGATCGGTAGTTTTCCGTGGTTTCTCCCATCAACACCAGGCGAATGCCGGAGCAGTACCCTACCGAACGGGCCACGGACCGCGCGCGATCTGTCCTTCCTCTTCCTTGTCCTATCCTCTCCCCTTACACACACACACACACACTTACACTAACATGCACTACACTACCACATATACCGGGAGACCGGTCGGGAGCTTAGAGCTTGTCCCGACTGGGGCGGTGCCCCGTTGGTGGGAGAGTCCTGGTTGGGGGGAAACCCCACTAGCCGACGGTAGGTCGGCGCCGGATCTCCCCATCCAGCGGGGGAAGATCACCGCCATCTCCCGAAAAAACACGCACTACACTTACGGGACTAATGACCGAAGCAGTTGACGCGCCCGGAAACACGAAAAAATCAATCAATCAATTTTTCTCTAAGAGCAAAGAACGTTAAAAAAATCGTGCATACCTTTGAGTCGCATCAACATTTAGATTAGTATCGACAGTACAGTACTTTACATTTTACATTAACAATATTAAGTTTTCACATAATTATAGTTATATGGTTATAGATCAAAACATCCTGTAAATTAACATTAAAATACATCAATGAGAATTGTTACAGAAAGGCGTGAGAGATTACATTATTTTAATATTGTTAAATGTTGTCCATAACACCTCTTTCGATACAAAATTTATTTCACTACTTTAGTATTTATCATCAGTTAGAATATAGTTAAAAATTTTCTATATCACAAAATTTAGGTCTCACGAAATTGCATTGGGAACATTCCTGGAGGATGTGATTAATGTTGAGCGGGATATTGCGGGATACATAATGGATTAGGATACGTACGGATTTGTTCAGTATATGGCTATGAGAAAATTTAATATGGCCTAATCTAACGCGTGCAAGATTTACTCACTCACGACGTGAGAGGTTTGCATACGTTTTGAGGGCAATAAAATCATCTATTTTTTTATCAGTTTTACTTGCGTTGAGACTAATCCAATGATTTGACCACATTTTCTTCATGACTTTACCTGTAAACTTAAGGTAGTCCTCAATTGCGTAAGACATTTTGTTATTAACTTTCTCTACAAAGTCAATAAACAACATAGAGACAGTTGATTTGCTAATCGGGGTTCTTGTTTCTATTTTTTTTTTTGTAATACAAATCGCCGCAGGTTGTTCCTTAGTTGGATTTTGCAAGGTTCATTGCCCATAGGAAAGCATAATTGTAAGCCCTATTTTCGCTAGCAAAGACCCTACACTTGATCTAAAAGGTCTTCATGGAGATTGAATATATAATCCCAGTCTATCAGTTTCCAATGATTCTTTGACATGGCGATCTTGATATTTATTGAGGATCTTGTTAAGGATGAGGTCAACGTTGAAGTCAATGAAGTTGGAGTTGGAAAGGATTTTTGAAACACGGATCGACAGTAAAGTCAAGTGTGATCCAGGGAGGATATTTTGGTGTTCTATGTTTTCTCAATTATATGAGTGGAAGATTATCGTCCCTGATGATGTCCTTAGTGATATCATGGAAGGTTTTTGGATATGATTTAAACTAGTTGAGAGCAGATTTGATCGGTGTGTTAATATCGTTAAGTATAATACTACTGTTGGATGAGGAAGCTTTGCTTACTTATTTGATGGTAAGATAATTCCTTCGAAATTGTTGCCTTAGTTCCACGACTTCCATAAGAATGCAATCTGTTGGAGTTATGTGGAAACATCCAGTACATATCCTATTAAATCTATATTTTACAGTGTTCAATTTTTTAAGAAGGCTGTTATTGGCTTTGTTATATGTAATGCATGCATAGTCGATTTTACCACGGACCATTGCTTTGTATTTTATTTTTGTATACTTTTGAAAATTCATAAATTGTGAATTTATAATTAATGCGGAAATGTGCGCTGTTGTAACACCCCTTATTCAACTGCATTTCGTAACAAAAGTACTTCGTTGATCGAGGGTGACCGCTGCGGTCACTGATTCTGCATACTTGCCACCTACGATACTATATTTTGGATAGAGTGATTTAATCAGACATCCTATCGGGTTTTAGTATTTCAAATAACCGTTAGAAAGAAACACAGCCTATTAGAACACTTGTGGCTATCGAAATTTCAAACTGAGTGCTCATCCCTCATCCTACAGTGGATTAATATAAAACAATGTACTGCTTCCGAATAAATTTTCACCTATCCATTTATTATTGTTTGCTATACTCTTGTCCTCCTTATCTTCACGTTTATGTATGTAGTGAATATTCTCCCAATGATGTACTATATTTGCATACCCAGTGCTGCCATGTTTAATGAACTTTATTCATTTCACATTAAACTTGCAACAAATGAACGTGTATCATAAATATCACTATCATATGCCTGCATAGAGATATCGAGAAGGAAAAAAATGTGCTCTTAAATGATAAAGTATTCCGTGGAAAATATTTCTTAATTTGCCATTTATTGATACCCATTGATATTCGCATAAATATCCCTCACAGCGGGGCTTTTAATAATACTGGTGTCAACACTCTCTCATCACATTGCAATATGAAGCCCCCTCGGGAAACCGTATCGATTTCATTGGATGTAATTTACTGCACTGTTTTTAAGTAAAACATTTCGCGGTAGTGCTCAATTTTTAGATTTTCGGAAGCTCAGAATTGAGAAGTAACCCAATGCTAGGGTAAAAGTGCCGATACTTTGTCAGAATTCTTTTAAGGGATTTTGACTTCCAAAAAGTGCTTTTTGTTTCTTCTATATGTAGTGTTTTAATTTTTCGTGTTTAAAGCGTAGTCAAAATACCACTTTGAGGTACCTTCATATCAAAAAAGATTGTTTCCTTTCGTTTAATTTCTGTTGGTCTAACTACCTATGAACAGCACTAGTGACAACATCATACATAGAGTTTGCCCCAAATTCTTCTGACAGATGATTCGGTACCGAAGGAACGCCTTTTTTCTAATGATTTTTATCTCTTTTATGCGACAGAAACAGCTTTTCTGCTGCATACATGTTTATATGCAATTACAGGCTATATTAAGCATCAAATATCAGCCTGAGCATTTTTTCTTTAAATATTTTTCTATAGTAAAAATAAAACACAATGTATTACATTAAAACAAGGGAAATCCATTTTTATTTAAATATTTCAATGCAATTATTTTTTCATCATTTCGATCTTCCCGCTCAGGTGAGAAGTTTTTGAAGTAAAGGCCAATGTGTTAGTAGAGAAGAAGCTTCAACCTTATAATACTGCATTACCGCTACCAATAACACTAGAAAGTATGTGCTGTGTTAGATAACAATAATAAATATCCACAATCACTTAATGAATGGTTTCAATGAGAATTTTAATTATCTATCCGGTAATTTATAGAGTTTTCTCCTATTATTTCCAGGCAGGAGAAGTGTTAGAGTATTAAACAGTGAATCTTGGATCACGCCCATTCCTTTCAATAGCCCCTCTTCCTAGTTCATCATATGGACCTCATCTGTTCTAGGCAAAGCCCTTGGACCCGCAGTGCTTAGCTCAGGCTAACGGAGCGTACTAGTTGACAGCACCACTCTGGCTATTAAGGTGGTATTAGTGTCTAGGCATTAGCCCTAGCCTAGTCAAGGAGAGAGGCTCCTTCGCCCCACTCTAGTGAACGAGGGAGGGTATGCACTGGGAGTAGCTCGCACTTCTCTTTCACAAGCTTCCACGCCACCCGGACAAACAGCTTTTCTGTTGCAGATCGTGCATACCGTTTATTTACAAGTAGATACTATGGTGAGCATAAGAATAATATTGATTTTAACATCCCTTTTTGTATCGTCCTTTGATATGTATGAAGAGAAAATTTAAAGGAAATAATTGGAGACTTCTTGAGATTTTGGTATAAAATTGCCTATATTTCACACAAATTTGTATGAAAACGACTCATATTTTCGAAAAATTTTACATGAACTGATTTCAAGTTCAGTTTTTAAAACAAAAATTCATTGAAGAAATAGTTTC